>VYZQ01050520.1:0-27132 GCA_013400655.1 Mystacornis crossleyi
TGCAGCCACCCTACTGCAACAAGTTCTTACTAATTACAATGATTTACATTTACTTTCTAACCCTGGGAAAAGACAAAAACAATAGGAAAAGTCTTCTTAAGAAATAGTCATTTCATTTGCAGAGAATAATGCAATGATGAGCAATAAGAGGCAGAATTTATAAAGAATAGATCTTGCCTGACAAAGATAATACTTTTTTTATGGAATTACCAAATTAATGGATGAGTGGAACAGAATAAATGTAATACTCTTGGATTTAAGCCATTTTTTTAAAACAGTTGATCTGATCATCCTCTGCCTCAAAGCCAGGCAGCTACATTGGAGAGCATGAGAATGGAAGATTGCCTCCTATGTTTCCCAAAAATACCCTTAAAAAGCTTGACTGAACCTGCTCGTGCAAAAAATATCTCATTTGGTCTGAAGTCTGGAATGAAGAACTAAAACAAGGCTAATAGACAAAGAGAAGAAGACCAGTTTATAGGAAGGGCAGTAGATCCTTAAATATTCAAGGATGAGTCTTTGGTTTTGCCTTATGTGGTATTTCCAGTAATCACAGAATTTCAGAATAATCTGAGTTGAAATGAGCTAGAAAGAGAGTAAACAACATATTAATGAAATGCCTAGGTGATATACTAAATTGAGAATAGACAAGAAAAGCAAAGACATGGGGCAGAGGGATTAGAGTAATTAGTAACACAAGCCAAAGCTATCAGAACAAGAATCACCTTGGAAAAATACCGTAAAGGACAAGCACTAGAGAAAGGAAATTAGCTTAAAAGATGATTTCTATTAGAGGAAGGTTCTTTGATGGCAGAAACGTCATAAGGACTAAGAGGATAAAACCCAGCAAGTTACTTTCCAGTGTCTAAGAAACACAGTAGTAGGAAAGGTCAATGTAGTTTGTGTGTGCATATGCAAAGATGCAGCAGCACAGAGAAGCAAGAATCATTCTCTGCAAGACTGAGATGAAATGTGTGGGGAATATTGCTCCATTTCTAGTGAGATTTTCACAGACTACAGGGCAGTTTAAAGAACCACAGCACAAATAAGAGCACTGAGAGGAGCTGGTGCCCAAGGAGTGATTAAATTAGAAATGCATAGATTGAGCAGTGACCAAGTATGTGATATTAACACCGAAAAGGTGCAATTAGCAAGCAAGAAAAGAATAGAAGTAGAGGCAGCAACAGGAACAAAATGTCAGCAAGAACAGGTTAGCAAGAGAGACCCAGAGGACTTTTATTTCTGGACTTATTTCACAATAGGTGTAACAGATATAACAGCTACACAGCCTGGGCTTGGCTAGAGATCCATGCCAGACTCGATGTGCTGCGTCTTCTTATTTCCCTTACTCTTTTGGTTGTACCTTGGGCTCAGTTTTCAGTGTCCTGGCTCTTGCTCTGATTACCCTGGCCTTGTCCCCAGCCAGGTCGCTCTTGGCACTGAGCCAGATGTGCATATTCTTTGTTTGAGATACTATCCTATAACATGGACCTCACTCCCATCAGGACGTATTTCCACAGGACCTATTTCCCTCCTGGCAATGTAGTACTTACAGTGATTTCTTCACTGGTATTATTTCGAGATCTCAAGAGCTTTGTCTGGACATTTCTCATGTAGACTTAACTGAGATTCTCTCCAAGCCTATTTCCAGCATGAAAGAAGATGCAGAATTTGCAGGTAAAATTGTGTTGCTAATGAAATGAGGAATGGGAATCTGGTGAAAAGAAATGGGTGAAACCTCAGAATGATATTAAAATCTGTCAGAGAATGTGCTGGGGTAAAAGAGAAATTGTCCATAAAGAGGAAGCCTATGGAGTGTTTGGCACAAGTCAGTAAACATAAAGGATGGCACACTAGAAAAGAGGACCAAAGCATCTAGATGGAGCCAAGGTTAAAGCAGACGTAGAGAATTTTCTAAAGAGTTAGGTACAACATTGGAAGGTCATGTTGAGAAAGATGAAGAAAATGCTTTTTGTTCATCCTAAAATATCCAAACATTGTCTTATCTTACTCCCTCTCTCAAGACACAGCCTTTATGGTCACAGTACACATGAAGGTTCAGAGATTTCTGCTGCAAAAAAGCCCAAAGAAGCTTCTTTCAAACACTTTTTTCACTGAAAATAGCTCCCTACATCCCCAATCCTCCTTTTATAGAATGAATTTTAATAGATATCTTTTTCCTTTTGTTCCTCCCGACTGCTTCAGTTTTATTGTGGCTTTGCCTTTGTTTTCATTTTCATGCTTTTTTCATTCTACTGCATTATGAATTCTCATTTCACTTGCTGAAAGTTAGAGCTACTGTACATATATTTAGAATACATGGGGGTGTATGTGGATACAGATATTAATAGATACATAAGCATCACATAGCTCTAATTACTGTTCCAATAGTATCAATTTTATTCACCATATGTCATGCTATACAGTTCTCACCTTCACTAACTTTATATGGCTGTTTGCACACGGTCCATTAAAAACACATACAAATATCTAGTATTTCAATATTCAGGATACCTTTTGATTATGTTTCTTGGCTCAAATGTGAGACAAAGAACCTGGTAATGAAAGAATATCAAACTAATGTGACTGAAGTTTGCCCTGAAGAAGGAACTTTATGATAACAAAAGCAGCATCAGCATAAAGCTGTTTTATCACATTTAAGCAATGGGCAAAGACATCAGCATAGACAATCAGAAAACAGGTTATATCCTGCTCCTCAGAGGGAATTCATGTTCATTTTCATTCCAGAGCATTTGTGCTTATTTGTACATCTTAAGGCCAAGGGGAGAAAAACAGTCTACTGTCATCCAGCACTTTATAAATCATAGCATTTTAATATTTTGTTCTGCATGAATGGCTGATGTACCTAAAACTAGCATGTCTTTTTGTATTTTAAAACTTCATTTTACATGAAGACACTGGACAGAACACAGCATACTGCCATAATAGGCAGGAACTGATGTTTTAAGAATTCAGCTCTGCAGGTAACAAGAAGTTAAAAAGCAGGAATAAATTCCCTTTTGATATCATTCAAAATCTCACAGCCAGATACTGTGTTTCATTTTGATCTCTATGCACTGAACTTTCAGCTCCATTTTCTAAGGCATTATAATCATTCAGCCATTAATATTTCTCATCCCTTTCTAAACCTCACACCAGATAAAATCAGCCCCTGGGGAACATCTCCAGAAAAGGAGATATTGTGGCAGCACAGAGCAAAGAGGTTTCCCCATAGCACCTTGCATGGTTGTAAAAGGAGGCAGGAAGCAGCAGTTTTTAACCCGCATCTTCCAGCAGCTGCAGATACGTACCTTGCTCCGCAGGATACAATCACAGTCATGTATCACCCCCATTAGGATCCAGACTGCATATCTCTGATTGTCATGGAGACTGTTTCAAAGTCTTGCTGTGCTTCAGGAGCAGCAGCAGAGGACAATAGCACTTGGTCTTAAATGGCTGAAAAGAAAGCAACGAAGCGCCGTGTAAAAGGGAAGGAGCTGTGGCTGGAAGGGATATGAGTACAGCAAGACACACTCCCAATGACTGCAGAGGGCTTGAGGTGTAGGTTAGAGCAACCTTCCAGAGGCAGTATAATTGTGCCTTCAAGATAAGCACAGGAAGAGTGTTCTCAAGGATAGCACATTTCTCCTCCTTCTTTCTCCCCCTCAAGCTAAGTTGCTGGGGTGTTTTAGATTAAATGTGTTAATTAGGAAACTATTTCGTTTACGAGGTCTGCTTTTTCATTCCCGTGGGCAGTGTAAACATACCGAGTATTGGAGTAAGTGATATACAGTGTCTTGGAACGAGAGACAGGCAGAGACACGGGTAAGTGCAAGGCATTAATACAGCTGATAGTTTGCAAGACCTGAGGCAAAGAAGTGATTTTCAGAAGAGTGAGGAGACAGTTTTGTGTCAAATAGGAAATTCGCTAAGAATTGCAGTTTATGACCATCCATAAACTATTTTCAAGTCAGGTCAGTTCTCAGAAGAAAGAGGAGTTAAAGGTACAACTGATCAACATAAAATGCAAACAAACACAAAATGCAAAATACAAATGCAAAACCAACCAGGTTTAATCACATCTCAAAAAAAAAAGAGTCATCAGACCAAACGGTCACTGTAAGTGTACTTAATAAAATAGAAGTATAAACCTCTAAAAAAATGGTTGGTGACCTGCCTGTCAAGATCTATGTTCATGTTACCAAAAAAATCACGGCATTTCTCCAAGGACTGAGCAAAAGCATTATGGATTATTCCGAAGTTTTGATCTGAATCAGTACTTTGAAAATGTGAAGGACACCATGACTCGCAAAATGGGAGTAAAAGGTTACACCGAAATCAGAGAAATAGTAGATCAAAAGATGCTTCCACAAGCTCCTTCCACAGCATTTAGATCAAACCAGATGTAAGAAGCCGATCAGTTGTGGAACAAACCAATACACTGGAAAATCAAGCTCAGAGTAAAAACGAAATATTTTCCTTTGGAAAATGAGAAAGGTGGGTTTGATTAGCACATATGCAATCTCATGGTAATAAACAAAGCAGACTTCAAATCTCCTGGCAACATCCTAGGCAAAAATCTGCACCATGAAAACTTCACTGCTTGTTCTTACAAGGGTACAGTTCTCTGGGGGGAGAAAATTCCTGTAACAGGTACTTTCTCAAGGAAGACATGGAGGAACAGGAGCATGAGATAAAACAATTGCTAATGTCTGCTAAAAGAAAAAAAAGCTGCAGAAATTATGAGACTGACAACAGTGTGACATTTCTAAGAAAAATGTTAAGATCGAGGCACCCTGCACAAACCCAGCACCCTCCTGGTGCTGTCTCTGACCTAAAAAAGCAATTGACTGTGGGCAAAGCAAGTTTAGGTGCTACTTAGGAGTCTAGGAGCCACATGGGTTTAGGAGCCGTGTGGGCCTCTCAGCTTGGGACGCTGGAACAGCCTGCAGAGCAATCATTTTGCTCCCAGTGGCCATCAGAACCAGCAGGACACCACCCACACCAGCGCAAGCATTAGGTGATGACACTGTACTGTGCCTGTGCTTATGTGGAATGCTTAATTCAGCTGAGAGAGAATTCAACCTAATGAACAGACAGTTCATGATTAAGGTGCACTGCCTTGAGCAGGATCACTCCAGCTGGTATCTGCAAACTTCTGCTGGCTGCAGCACTATTGTGTTATATTTGCACACAGAGGAAGGGTGTGAAAAAGTGGGTAAGAAGCAGTTCTGGGATGCTGAATTTTGCACTCTGCATTTTCCTTTCTCTGTGCTAGGTCAAGCAGCTGAAAATAGGTTGTCATGTTTGAAAATTCAAAAACTCGCTTATTTACCACTCTGCTGGGCAGGTTTCCGTCCCTGGGAGCAATGCCTGAGAGAAGACACTGCAGATCACAGAGTATGGTGGGTCAGAAGAAAACACTATGAGAGAGGGTCAGATTTTCCATGTGAGATGTTTCATTTAATTCTGAGACAGATTTCATTTTGTGGGCCTCTTCCCAAGAGATCATTTTATACATATAACAGAACCCAAATTCCCCTAGTTTCTCTCATTTGTATGATGAGCCCTGTAAAATAAATATCAGTTATACAGCAAATTGCCTTTACTATACTGTGCACACATTTTTTTTAAATCCAGTCATTTACCTGACTTCATGTAGAGAAAATTAGCAGTAGTATAATTTCCTCTGTCTCTCATGGACGGAATTATACTGTCATTTACGTGTCAGACAGCTGTGGGGTGGCTGGTGCCCAGGAATGCTGTGAAGTTTTTGATGCCTGTCTGCTCCCAAGCTTTTTAACACAAGCACAGGGCTGCAGCCATTTTGTTCAGAAATAACACAGCTCCCACATGGGAGGCCTGGTTACAGCTTTCATTAACATGCAATAAATACTGTTTCAAGAAAAAAAACCCAAAACTTTATTCTCTCTATTCATGAAGCATAACTGCTCAGACAGAAGGCGATTGTGTTAATGAATATTTTGGCACCCCTTCTGTGAGGAAAAGGTAACAGAATTGGGATTCTTCAGCCTGGAGAAGAGAAGGCTTTGGGGTGACTTGTTTTGGCCTTCCAGTGCCTGAAGAGAGCCTACAAGAAAGGTGGATAGAGACTATTTCCAAGGGCACGTAGTGACAGGACAAGGAGGGTGGGTTTAGATTAGGTATTAGGAAGAAATTCTTTACTGTGAGGGTGGTGAGGCACTGGAACAGGTTGTCCAGAGAAGCTGTGAATGCCCCATCCCTGGAAGTGTTCATGGCCAGGTTGGATGGGGCTCTGAGCAATGTCAGCTAGTGGAAGGTGTTGCTGTCCATGGCAGCAGGGTTGGAACTAGGTGACCTTTAAGGTCCCCTCCAATGAAAGCTATGCTATGATTCTATGAAATAAAAGCTCTGAAGGACAGCACAAGAAGGCTACTAGAGACCAAACAAATCCATGTGAAGCAGATGTCAGCAGCAAGATACTGAAAAAGACAATATAAGTTGATCAAAATGAGATTCACAGATGAGCAGTGTGATAATGTGATCAGATGCACAAAATACTGAAGATTTTATGGGTTTTGCCTTGAATTTTTCTGACAAAATCAGTCAGCAAGAAAATCAGTTTTCTTATGCATTAAAACCTGTACTTTTGCAGCCACCACAAAGCTCAAGCCCCACTTAACTCTGAGATTTCCTCAGACAAGGATAATATATGTCACTCAGTCAAATTTCTAAGAAAAAAATCTTAGATTTATCCCCAATGTGAGCAGTTTTGATCAAGTCCTCCCCAGGAGTTTACACATACTGGAGGTGCCTCTGCAGCCTGTTCCAGGCAAGGGCTGCCTGCTGCTTGAGGTCTGGTGTGCTTACAGTGGCAAACACACACATTCCAGGAGAGAGAGATGACTGAATCAAGTGACAGGGATGCAGAAGGAGGTGCATTAGTCTTCAGTCTAGAGAGAGTCACAGACCATTGTTCCCAAAAATGGAAGAGCTTTTAGAAGCTTTTCAGCACTGAAGGCAATGATAATTACATTCCTACCTCCAGCATGATTTGGAAAAGGACTGATTCTCTGCTGTATTTCCTTGGGGTAATACAACAAGAGCAAATAAACTCGAAGAATTCTGGTTTTCCTTTTCAGTATGCACCACACACGCTGGCTGCTCAGGACTCATCATGGAAGGTCTGCTGACTGACTCAAGAAGGATGAGAATCAGTGTTTTGTCTCCATAAAATATCCATGTCAGGTAAATATCACTGTCCATGTGCAGCAGATGTGCAAGGCGGAGGCTGGCACAGTCCCACTGTAGTCAGCAAGGCTAGAGAAGGAAAGCAGAAACCCTCTCAAGACTGGCCGAGCTGGGGACCGACTCTCCCTCCCACTACAGCCAGGCTGTCTCTTGTCCTTTCCCTTACCTGGCCACTGCCATGGGGGTTGCACATTTCCACCTTGGCTCTGCCATTGATTGATGGCTGCTTGGCTTGGGTGAGCAGGTCTGGCAGAAGCAGACCTTCCTCTCTATAGTTTGCTCAGCAACTTTTTGAAAGCAAAACTGAAAAACCGCTTTGCAAATTAACTTTTTAAAGCCACAATAGCTTTTTTATTATTATTGGCATATTTCAACCCTCTAACCCTGATAATATTTTAAAAACCCAGAGCTTTTGTGATTTCGCTGCACACCAACTCTTAGCTTCTTCCCCCAAATACATAGATTAGGATGAAACACAGCAGCTGTTAAAATGTTATGCACAATTAATGATACTGGAAGCTTGTTTTCCACCACATTTCAAATCATTTGAGATACAGGACTGGACAGATTCCTAGGCTGTTAATAGCCTAGCTGCAGCACAAGGGGGAAAAAAGGTATGATTGCTTCAGGTAGAGTTTTTATAATTTGGTTTTTCAGTTTTGATCATCAGTGAAAATAAGACATATGCTCTATGGTCTCTGTAACCTAATGCCATTAAATAGACGAGTGGAGCATGTTTTCATTATAAACTACTTTCAGCTCTGGTCAGCTCTAGCTCAAAAATCACACAGAAAGCGAACTGAATGACACAAAGACAACAAAAGGATTAGAGTTAAGGAAAGGTTTTAGGACTTTTTAATTTCTCTTGAAGAGAGATTAATAGTACCAGGACCTTCCAGGGAGTACTTCTGCTGCAGGTGACACATGAAAAAAGGCACTGCTGGTAGGCAGCCTGCGGGCCACTTTGGGTTTACTGCATAGGTCAAACCAAACTGTAAACACCAGGAGACTAATAGGGAGACAGCTTAGGTCTGTGCAGCACTGGTGTCTTGGTTTTGATTAGATTAATTCCTCAGTAGGTGGGCTGTTGTTTTGAACCAAATTTTTCCTTTGGGGTGGAAACCTGAAGAAAAATTTTGAACACAGGGAAAAGGCATGTGTCCCAAAGCAAAAGAGGTGGTCACAACGTGTGAGCAGAGCACGGACACAGAGGCTGTAGCCTCCCTGGGTACTCATTCTGTACAATCAGGCAAGGGACTACGTCATGTTCCAGAGCTGGAGCACTTCTGACAGCCAGCAGGATCCTTCTCCCTACGGCACAACTGGTGGACATCCCCATCACACCCTCCAGGGGACACAGCAAGCTGAGCCATGGCCTGGGCCAGGGAAGTCTAATGTACACACCTTGATGGGAGGCTAAACAGTTTAAGGCAAGAAAACAAATTCCCTTTTGATCACATCCACCCAAAGCAAGAAGCACTTTTTGGTAATAAATATTTTCATGATTCAATTGCTGCTGAAACCAGAAGGAACTGGCATTGTGTGAGGGTGCTTAGATATGTACGATGACTAGCAGAGGTTTATGGGGCACAGGTTTATGCCTGCTAGCCAGGCAAAATCCCTGGAGTCTCTGCCATCTCCAGCACTTGAAGGTAGCCACTGGGGCACCACACTGCCACAAGGCCATGCTGTTTAGGAGCATCTCTTGCATTTTCACATTTGCATATGATCACACTACGAAGAGGATTGATAGAGATGTGAAACATCTGTGCAGTTCCCCAGCCCAAATGCATCACTACTTCACTGATCAGCAAGGCTGGCCAGTGCCCAGGGAAGGGGCCAAATGCAGACAAATCCAGATACAAAGCTCTGAGGAAACACCCAAACCTTTTACTTGAAAACGTTCAAATTAAAAGTTCAATCTTATTTCTAAGATTTTTCCTCCCATTCCCTCTCTTGAAAAGCTCTCAGTCCATTGACAACTGTCACTTAATTTACTTCAGTAATTGCATTGCAGCTTTTTGTGGCCACTGTTTGCTGCTGGCTTCACAGATGATTTTCTTTTCTCCCATTCATCTTTTTCCCTAGTTCCACTTCATAGTCACAGTTTGGCAGGATTTGTCTTTTCCAGACTCTGCCTTCTCTCCCATCTTGTTCGTTATTATTTCACACCATCACAAATCCTGCATTTGCATCTTGCAGGCAATGAGATTGTTATGGATAACTGGCTTTGCTGCTCCACAGGCAGAACTTCATTTAACTGCTCTTTTCTCTTTCTGTTCTGCCATGCAGATGACGTGGTTTTTAAGACTGTCCTAGTCTTCATGACTGTGAATAAGAAAACTCTTGTTTGAGTTTAGGATTACCATGGTGATGGTTTTATTACCTACCCATTTGGATTCAGGTTATCCTTCTAGCAATTTTTGGCATGTGTTAGTCAGTCTATGCTGATGTTAATTGCTGTTTGTTGGGACATGTTTGGAAGTACAGCATCCATGGGGAAATAGGGAAAATAATGTCCTTTTGTAGCAGCAAAAAATGCAGACTGGGATCTAGCTTTTAACAAATATATTGCAGAGTGATCAAGCCATGGAGGCAGAAGTTCTGAGCTGAGTTGCTGGCTGTGACACAAATTGTACGGACAAGTTTTTTCTCTATTTATATCTTAAATATTCCACTTCAAATAGAGATGGTGCTGGCAGGTTTATGATCTAGACTGTTAGTATTATCACACAGAAAACGCCAGCATTATCACACCTCATATCACCTGATTTTTTTCTTTACTGAGCCTTTCCTATATTCCGACTGCAACAGGCCAAATGTTTTAACATCCTCCTATTCAGTCAGCTGGGTTCATTTCACAAGAGGATCAGTTGATACACTCTACAACTTCACGCCAAAGATATGTAGAAGCTCTAGCCACACGATACCCAGTCTGAGGCCAAAAATATATTATCAGCTCTTTTATGCAACACTTCTGTGGGTGCATGGAAATGCCCAGCTGATCCTCTGCTATCTTACCCCTCATCTCATCTGTACCTGTCCCATTCCCTCTTGGTCACACCCTTCTCTGGGAAGTTCCTGGTGTGACATGACCGCCCAGAAGCTCTGCTGTCATGTTGGTATATATATGGCAATTCTTGGTCGCAAAGCAAGTGTGAAGGGTGCAAGGCCTTTAATCTGAGCCCCTCTACCACAGCAGCCCCAAGAGTGTCAGCGTCCCTGTTTGTCTGTTTGGGATCTTTCTGCATCAAGTAGAATGCTGAGCCTCACCTCTTTAGGTTCTCACTGTCAATGTTTTCTCGGTCAGGCCATTAAAGCCTGAGGTCTGTGCTCAAATCTGTCTGGACATGAAAGCAATGGTCCAAGGAATGAGAGTATCCCACTGTCCATCAGATTTAATGTCCCCCATGGAGATGACTTACATTTGCATCTCCTCACGTTATCTGAAACTGGTCTGAGGTGTCTATTTCCCTCTGGCTTGTGCACCTTCTCTCTTCACTGCTGATAAATCAGCAAGTTTCCCCTCCTAATGGTGTGCCAGATGCAGTCACAGTTTACAAGCCTGCACTTACTCCAGAACAAAAAGACACTGGGGAATATTTTGAATTAGACAAGAATATGCCTTTCCCTGGATGTTATGAATCACCCCGAAGATATTTATCTTTGCCAATTACCTTTGTGCATTTTGCCCTTTGACTTAGGATGGTGGGGAAAAAAAATCCTCTGGGGTGAAATGAAAATAAATTGAAATAGTTCACAGATTTTTTTTTTTAACGGAATCTTAACAAGATCTTGCTTTACAAAATTTCTAAAGAGTCTTTCCATTATTTGATAATTGCAATTATAGTATGGGGATTGATTAGTGGTAGAAAAATAATTATACATCCAATTAAAGCAAATTGAAATAGACTCAAAATGTTGGCACCCATTCCTGCTGTCTTCAACAGGAAGAATTAATTTGGCCAGGATGGTTATATAGCAAAAATGCTTGACTTCAGATAAAAAAAAAAAAACGCATGTAATTCATTTTTTGGCATTGCAACAATGAATGTTCATGAAAGACTTAATTGTGGGGCAGTGCTGACAGGGCAAAAGGCAACATATGAGATTTGATTGCAAAAATCAATAGTTAAAAATAAAACAGAAATTGATAAATCCTAAGAAAGATCATTTGGCCCATTTGCATAGCTCAAAGAGGAGTTACTGCTGCTTAAATCTAGTGATGCCTTAGCCTTGGGTGTGTATTCTCCGGTGTGCATTCCAACGTGCACTCTGTACATCGGTCCGGGGCGGGGGGGGCATTCCTGCGGGGTGCTCCTGCCTGTGTCTAAGGATCCTTAATAAACTCCAAGTTAAAATCCCTTTTCCCCCTCTAACCGTGTTTGGCTTTTAATTCTAAGCCCAGGATAAGGCATCACTAGCAGGGAACACTGGATCTCAGGATGCAGCAGACTTCTCTTCAGACCCCTAGAATAGGAAATCTTTATTAAAGGCATTGGCTCCCTCCCACAGTGGTAGTTTTATGCAGGTGTGGCTCAGGGCTGGCACAAGAGATGTTCAATGCAATAATTTGAACAGGAAATGTGTGATGTGATCAAAGTAGAGTGTGCGGGAATTAAAGAGAAAGATGCCAAAGAAATGTCAGTCAGACCACACGCCCCAACTCCAGCTGCAAACGTCTCCAGACTGCAGGAGTCCAGTGTCTTAAACAGTAGCCCCTCTGACTCTGTCAGGAACCTTCTATCAGTTATGTGCCAGATCAAAGGACAGGAAAAGCACAAAGGAAAAATCCTTAACCCTCTTTCTTCTGATTCTTGCCTTCAGCCATTATAAGGTACGGTTCAATCTCATTGGTATTCCCTATTACAGATCACACCGGTGCTGGGGGACGGAGCACCCTGGAGGCAGCTTACCCAGCCTGCTGACACCCAGAAGCCATGCAGGTGTCTCTGAGCTGCATGAGTTAAGTGACAAATACCCATTTTAGAGCTGGTATCTTTCAAAAGAAATCAGCATAAACCCCACCACTGCAGTGCAGTCCAAAACAAGTTACGCTCTGACTGCAAGGCAGAAACAGCTTAAAATAAAACAGTGAAGTAATATGCAGAGCTTGCCTGATGCAAACACCAGCAGTGGGCTTCACATGGAGAACCTAAACCCCTTCTCTCGTGCACAGAACCATGTGGCAGCAGCAGCTTTTCCCCCTTCCACCTTGCCATCTGCCACCAAACACCACTGTTTGCTCAAGCTCTTACCTTAACAAAGCAATGAAGAATAAGGTGCCAGCTGCTACTTTCTTTTCGCACCTCCAACCCTCCTTCCAAATAAATATATACAAACTTGAACCAAGACTCCCTTTCTGTTAAACACCTTGGCAGAACTTGATATACTCTCCTTGGAGTATCCCTCAGTCCTACATCCTTCTCGTTCCATTATCAGATGTAGAATCATGTAACAGTTCTGCTACATGTTTCATTCCACTAAATTTTGAAGGACTTTGAGAGTAATGCGTGATTTGGCCCCAGTGACCTAGCTAAACTACAGACGCACGAAGAACAGCAGCAACCAAAGCACCAACAAAACAAGTGTATAATCTACGCTTTCTACTATAAAACCAAATGTTGTTTCAGCTCTGGTTTATCAGCAATTAAAATATATGATTAGAGAAATCAAAGAAGTGTTCAAACCTCCAATGTGTTGGCAGACTTTGATTGAATTATTTTATTAGTTCATCACAAGCACAGCAAATAACACCTGCAAATTAGAACTACTCCAGATTGCTAGGTGCCAGCAGAAAAAAATTTGCAGAGATACATTAACTTATTAAAGTATGCTATTAAATGTCAAGGAGAATATCATAAAAATGTTTAATTTATGGAATAACTGTATTTGCTGAAGGGCATCAACATGATAACATTAACGTTTTACACAAAACTCATCCTGCAATATAGTAGCTTTACCTCTAAAGCTATTATAGCTCTATTCCCTAGGGCAGAGGCTGGAGAACTGCCATTTAATTGCCAGTGTTATAAATTAAAGGAGTGCTTGAGTCAGATGTCATCCAGAGCTTACAGACCGAGCAGAGGGGGTAGGAGATACTGACAAGAAGCTTTCCAGTGGCTCTCGCAGCACTCCGAACATAATTAATTCTGCTGATCTTTTATGTGCAACCGCATTTGCATTGTATTTAAATTAAATACAGCTGTGTGCACTGAGCTGGGCAAACCCTGGATAGCTAGGAAACTAAAAGCATGAAGGAAAAAACAGTGATTCTGTTTTCTTGGCTATTGTTTAGCACATTACAGAGGGAAATGTAAGTCTAACAGCTTACAGAGTGCTACAATTCCCCCAGGTGTTAAGAATTATGTTCCAACCCGAAGCAGGGAATAATTTCTAAGAAATATGTGAAGACAGGATTGCTCAGCACATGGAAGTCAAAATCCTAATTGGCAGAAGTAAAATAGATCAAATTCCCTACTAGTGACAGAAATCATCCTGGAATGGTAGCTCTGTGTCTTGTATCTACAGACAGGGAATAGTGCCAAGCTGAAGGCATTGGTTAGAGCCCATCAAATTCACCCACAGGAACCAGTTTATTCATATTCAGCTGCCTGCTCCTATGATTTAAGCTGTTTGCTTGATTTTTTCACCAACATGTTCTATCAAAAAATAAAGGGGAAAAAGCACAGTATAGTCACTGCAGCCCCAATTTTGTATTTACAAGTTACAATCAAAGAGGCAGTGTTAATAAACATAGCATTCCCGCTGCAGATGGCACCTCACCTTTCCCTTTTTACTTATACTCTTGTCATAACATGAGCTTTCCCCCTTCTTTTTCCTAAAACAAATAGGGATTTAATCTAACAAAGTACTCAACCAGCAAGGTTAGGGATGGAAATCACAGTTTGTCAGTGGTGAGTGTTGATCCTTGAATGAGGCATGTGATTACAATGCCGTTTGTTTCATGATGGAATCAGATAATATACCAGCATCTAAGCCTGAAACCAAGGTCATCTACCATTCCTTTACTTCCATTTGTTTGTTGTGTGTGTCGGGTGCTGGTGGCCCAGTTCACCAGAGGAGCTATGTTCCAGCAAGGCAGAAGGTTCCCTCAGAGCAGATTATTTTATGATGAGAGTGCATCACCACTGAGAGCAAGTTGCTATTTCTTTCCCAATTTGATAATTACAATTTTATTTTCAAGAGTCAAGTACAAGATTTAAGTGCTTTCTTCCATTCAAGTTCACCTAGACCACCTGCAGAAAACAGCCATAAATCAACATTTTTAAAAAAATCTGAATTATTCTGATGAGCGGTAACAAGTTATATGGAAATATTTGAAATTCAGTATGGCTGGGGGAAAGCTGTCTCCGCTTTCTACTGGGTTTGTGGGAAGTGGATGCAAAATAAAAACTGAACATGCACAGATTAACATGGACACAAACATAAAAACTATAATACATTTTAATTCATCTGCATGAAAACAAAAACCCAAACAAACCCTCAGTAATTAACTAAGCTCACATAAGTGCTAAGAGCTATTTCCACAGGTCTTTGTCACTGCCACATTCCTGTTTGCCACACCTAAATGTGAGGCAGCTGCAGTCAGGAGTGGCAAACACAGCCCTGAGCTCTCAAGCACCAGCAGGGAAGGTGGAGGAGACTCCAAGGGACTACCATGAGCCAGCACCTGACATTCTATATGGAAAAATCCACCAAAGGGGAATATTGCAGAGCGTGGGTTACAGTATTTCTCTTCAGAGATGAGACTCTATCCTTGCTCCCTGAGTGACGTACAGGAGATCAGGTATCACAACCTACAGACCCAAACTAGACTGAGGCGATGACATTCCCTATGGGAAAACAGCTCAGCAACTGGGGCACTGGAGAGCAGAGACCATGTACTCTTTGGCCTGAAATATTCAAACCCTCAGATCCCATCAGAGGGACAGCTCCAGACACTGTTCTGGGATAGCCCATATGGAGTACAATGCTGTAAGTCAACCACGGTGCCTGGGAGCCGTTGTTCCATATGTGATACATCTCTGGCCACGTGGGAAAAAATGCAGGTTTGCAAAAATAAAAACCAAGGACTTTCTACACAGCCAAGATTACAAATTAGGGCCAACAATGCTGATTCTTGCTCTTCCTGATGGCCAGAGTAAGCTACCACATGGCCAACTCTTCATTTCACCGATCCTAGGACAAAAAAAGACCGAAGCATCTCCCAGTGTTTTCTTAATCTTGTAAAGCTTGCCAGGGGAGGATTGGATTTTCTGCGGCAGCCTAAGTGACCTTCAGTTCACTAATGGCAGGTCATTCTTGGCTTTGATTGCTTCTTCAAAGAGTGTAATGGTACAATCAGTACAAAAATTTACTGAGAAATATAAGCTATTTCCAAATGTTGTGAACTAAATAACTCAATAATTAAAAACAAGGTGCAAGCAAATATAATAATAGACAAAAGGTAAAGACTAGAGTTTCATTCAATAATTCAGAAACAGCAGTTATTCTTCTCTCATAAATTAAGCTAATCCAGAGAATCTAGAAAAAGATGAGGGAACCCTGTCCTCCTTCATGAAAGTCTGGAAAATCTTGCAGTATCCCAAAATATGCAAAGATACTGAAAGCCTCATTTTTTCCATAACAACTAGAAGATATGAATTGTGGGAAATCAATGATGCAGACAGTTAGAAAATTGAAATTTTGCATTGTGGCAAAGACAAAAAATCCTGCATCTCCTAGAGAGAAAGGACAATGATTGCTTGTAATAGAAATATTACAAATACTAGTGTAGAAATGCAGACTGTATTAGAAATCACTATAAAAAGATCCACATTTCTGTAACATCAATCAAAGACAAAATCCAAGCACTAGGAAACCAGAAGATGCTGAGGAAGCAAAGTTGCCAGAAGGATGTAACAGATGCTGAGCGGAGCAGCACCAGTATGCAGAGTTAGCAATGAGACAAGGAGATTTCAGAAAGTTTAGCCAAGATAGCACTGGTGCTCAGTTGTGGGTGAATGGAATTTGACTAGCAAGTGCTGATCAGAGTTTTGCTCGCTGCTTTGTTACAGGAGACAACAATGACCACTCAAGCAAGCTCTGAGCTTGTGAATTACCAAGACACACTGTAGAATGAACACCCTGCTGTCCCCCAGACACCCAAAGCACCCTTCAGCAGCCTAGTCACAGCATTTCCCATGGCTATGGGCACTGGTTGGAAGGGACCTTAAAGATCGTCTGTTTACAACTTCCCTGCCACGTACAGGGGACACCTTCCACTAGACCAGACAGCTCGAATCTCCCTCCAATCTGGCCTTGAACACTTCCAGGGATGGGCATCCATGACATCTGCTGAGCCCATGCAGATGTTTTGAGCAAACTGAGGGAAATTGCTCTGAATGGCTACGAACCAACTTGCACTTTTTGTAGGCTCTGAAGCAGCCCTGATAGCCCTGATGCATTCACCCGTGGTAGGAGAGGGGCTAGCATGCTCTAAAGCCTGCCGTGTGCATCTCAGCTTCATCAGCCCTTCCGAGGCCAAGAGGGAGTAGGAGGGAATCTGGAGGGGCTGGATGGGCCTTGCTCTGCTGTCTCTGGCTCAGAGTCAGGGCAGCTGGCACATGAACACAAAACAGCTGCTGTAGGATGAATGTATATGGATGTCTGCAAATGTGCACACAAATGGGATTTTGCTAATAGTATGAAAGCTGTTGTGTTTCCCTTTATGACAAAAGGTTCTTCTGCACACAAGACTATTACTCTTCACTTGTTATTTACCATTTACCCATTTAAAAACTTTCACTTCTCTAGTCAGGCAATAGAAACACAGTGGCATAACAGCTCAGTTATGCCATATGAATAATGAATTGTTGAGGTTTACCAGACATCAGCAGGTTCCTCCAGACTACCAACCACTTATAAATACCAACCACATTTGCAGAAATCCCTGCTGATTCAAAACTATTTTCAAATAAGAGCTTGCACATTCGTCAGATTTTATATTCCCAGTAAATAATTTATTCAGCTTCAGCATCTGGCAAGCAACAGAAGACAGTACTAAAAAGTCAGCAAAAGAAAAAGAACTGTAAAAAACTCTTTTTTTTTTTTAATTGGAAATAAGATGAAGCAACCAAAGAGACATTTGGTAGCCAAAAGATATTTTTACTTGCTGAAAGGTATTTGATGAACCAGCAACAATGATTTGCAATTCTATAGCATTTCTCACAAAATAACCATGACAGAGAATTTCAATGAGCTTCATCTCTGGGATGGCCAGCAAACAAGAATGATGAACAGCGCAGTGGTGTTTTGTCAGTCAAAGGAAGGGATGCAGCTGGCAGAAGCAGGTTTAATTTCTGATTGAGGGAAATAACAGAGCTGAAACCTGAACTGACCTTTTTTTACAGTGTTAGCTTGACAACAGACTGCACAGCTAAGTAAACTGTAGTCCCTCCTCTATCTGTGCCCACTTTTTCTCTCATCCATAAAAATACAAAACCTGAAGGTAAAAGTTGCTAACTTTTGCAGTGAAAGCATCCCAGGCGAATCACCAAGGAATGGTTTTTGGTGTTGTCCTTATTAGACAGACATGAACATTTTCAGATTTTTCCTTGGGACTGAAGTAAACCAGACTGGAAGAGGTTTAGAGGTCATCCAGCTCATCACGATGCACAAAGCATGACTGGCTCTGTCTCTGCCAGCCTGGCATATGCTTGTCTGTTCCTGAAAACCTCCAGTGATGAAGAAGCCCAGGCCCCCCAGCAGTCTCCCCCAGAGTACAGCCAGCCACATGGGTAGCAAACGTAGTCTAACTTTCAGTTAAATGTCCCTTGTTGGAATTTCAAGTAATTACTTCATCTTTGTAATGGATATGGATTGCATTCGACTGCCTTCAGTGCAGTTCTGATTTACATACTTGAAGATTATTTGGTGTCACTTCAGTAACTTCTCTAATTCCTTATGTCCAACACAGTTCTTCCAGCCTTCCCTCAGAATTCACAGGTTTAGATTTCAAGCATTTTATTACTCTCCCATGACTTCTTTGCAGCTGCTCTGCTCTGAACTTGAAGAATGGTACTTGAAATAGGACACAGTGCTGCACCAGACATCTCAATGGAGCTGAGCAAAGTTTTTCTTCATATGCCCTACGGCATTCTGTTCATATGTCATATTTTGGTGTGGGCTATTTTCTTCTGGTTTCAACAACAACATAGAATTTTTCCACTCATTTAAGTTTNTGACTTCTTTGCAGCTGCTCTGCTCTGAACTTGAAGAATGGTACTTGAAATAGGACACAGTGCTGCACCAGACATCTCAATGGAGCTGAGCAAAGTTTTTCTTCATATGCCCTACGGCATTCTGTTCATATGTCATATTTTGGTGTGGGCTATTTTCTTCTGGTTTCAACAACAACATAGTATTTTTCCACTCATTTAAGTTTAAGTTAAGATTGATTGATTGATTGACTGATTGATTGCAGGAATGCAGTTTATCAGCTTTCTTCGCAACTTGCTTTTGCACAGGATCATTCTAATCTGTTTTTGGATAGAAATCCATAAATATACACCTAAGAATATATAGCCCAGCCTCCCTCCCTCAATTATAGGACTTTCTTATCAGATACATCTCAACTGACATCATTAAAGGAACTCTGAAAGCACATGCAATCAGAAGAACTGAAATATTCAGGTTATTGAATTGCAGAAATCTGCATGCATAAACCTCACATAGAAGAGCTACTGAAACACTGTTCACTGAAAGAACTGGAAGTCTGCTTAAGGAATGGAAGATTCAGACTGGCCTATAACTCACAGCACAATACAGTAGTGAGTAAAAAATGGAACACAAAAATTACAGATAATATGATGGGGCAATCACGTAAGCTGGTAAAGACCAGGAACCATCCTGCATTTATTATCCTCTCAGTCCAGCTCAAAAATAGCAGGAATAGCTATTTGAAAATAACCAGTAATTATTTTAAGTGAAAAAGTATGCATAACCGATGTCCCTTCCCTAAAATGGCAATTTTCAGACAAGGTAAAAACAAAAAGTGAATGTGCAGTGCATTTTCCAGGGTAGTAAAATTTTAGCTCAGTCAGCTTATTATAGAGGAAAAAAAAGCATTAGGCAATGTTCTCACACTTCCAGTTCTGTAATAAATGTCTTCCTACAGAAGTGTATTAGCAAATTCTGTCGTGTAATCCCAGCAAACAGTCCTGATATGAGTTTCTTGTGGAGGTGCCATTGCAGTCCTGGGAGTGAGCTGCTGATGCCCTCAAGTGCTGTTTGCTGTGGCAGTGCCAGGGCACTGCAGGAACAACTTGCGTCTCATTGTTCGGGGTGTAGTGAGTGATGCAGAGTAATGAGACATGACACTGAATGAATTGATGGAATGAGATACAGCATGAAGCGTGGGACTGAGCCCTACAGACGAGACCTTTGTGTTTGTTAATCTGAACCTTTAATTTAATTAGATTTACGAGGAATGACAGCAGGGGATGAGGGCACAGTCAATCTCCGAGCTGCTTTCTGGGAGACACCACTCTCCCAAGATGAAATAAAATAAAGTAAAAAGGTCTTTTATGTAGGGCATGCTGCAAGTTTTATTATTACACTTTTTATTACTATTATATATACTGTTCCTAATAAGTACAGGGCCTCACTCTGGGAAGCAGCAGAGGACAACCCTCAGCCTAGAAGCAAGCAAGAATATCACCTTGATTTGTCAGAGACACAGAAATAAAGATTTGATCCACTCAGCGCCTAAAATAGACACTGGCATCTGAGTTCAAAAGAGTGACGAGCAGTTGCATCTGTGCATCAGCCAGCACAGCCAGGCCCTGGCTCTGCCTCGGGACAGTGGGGACATTTGTTGCCCATGCTTGGACCTCAGGTTACCAGCAGCTACTAAAGGCAGCTCTTGCTACATAGAAGGCTGAAGCACTCCACCCTGGTATTGTACTGCAAGCCCATACCAGGCACTGAAAGGTGTCACACAGGGTCACACGTTACCTGCTACACCTGAGTACCAGGCCAGGGACTGAAAATCTGACAACTATTCTTTATTTCCACTCCTCTTTCCTCACACAAGATTAAGGTGGTTAACTGTGAATCGTGTTGCAATTAACTTTGAACTTCTATATAAAGAAAGTGTTTCAAGGATTAATGTAAATCCTTGCATTTTTGTGTAGAGCAAACAGACATCTCCACTGCACTGGTGGGAACTTGGAACAGCTCTAAAGCTGTCCCCATCTGGTACCTTCTGAAGCTGAACTTCAGCATATGGAGACTAAGCAGACATGGTACCATGCCTGCAAAGTGATGGGTAAAAGGAGATGCAAACAAACAATACCAGTTTATCACCATATCTTGGCTGAAGTAATGTCAGAAACATCCTACTTCACTGATTTGGAAATCAAAGTAAAAAACCATACAATGACACTCTGACAAGTAGAAAAAGAGCTTCTTCTCTGCTAATGCTCCTTTGTGGTCCAGGTTGAAGCCAGATCTAACACCTTACAATGGCACATTGTCAGTGTGCTCACTCATATTCCTCTGAAGAGTGGGTTTACCCTCCTGCTGAGATGACCTTGGCCAACTGCAGGAGTAGAAGAGAACTGGGCTTGTGAAGACAGTGCAGGAAAAAAGAGGATAAAACCTGACACTATTCAGTTAAAGATATCCTGGGATTATAAAATGGGGAAAAATCCAGGAGAAGTCTTTGCCACCACCTGGGAGGTGCTCACATCCAGTGTGTAGCTTCTTTCCTTACAGAGAAAGTGAACATACAGTCCATACAAGAATCCAAACAGATATGGAGCATTTGCATTTGACGTTTTAGTTTGGATTTCTTCTTCATTTGCTCCTTACAATGCTCTTGAAACTACTGAGCTGAATCTGACAGGTTGGAATTTGGTCTTGCTAGTGGTGCATTTGATCCTTTCAGCTCATACCTTTCAAAACTTCACAGACAAATGCCTGCTCTTCCTCCCAAGACACTTTGCATTCAAGGCTTGTACCAAAGTGCGGTGCCTCTGGAGCATTTGAGCAGAACCTGTTTGCAGAAATGTGTCAGCAGGCAAGATTCACAGCTCCCACGTTATCCTGGTAAAGCTGGTTTCTGAGCGGTGACACAGATTTCACATGAACCAACACATAAGAATACAACAGCCTCGACCCCAGATCTTCCCTGCACAAAGCAGGGCCGGTGAATCGCCCTTTTAATCTTTTCTCTGCACCCATCTTTACAGCAATCAAATATATTTTCTCCTTCTTTTCTGAATTCTCTTCAATTTATACAGCTTCTGCTCTTGCAGATCCCTGGACTTTAGACCCCCTACTTAGCTTATCTGATGTTTTATTTCAGTTTGTTATTCTCTGCTCAAATTTCTAGTAGGTTTAGATCCCTTTGTAGCATTTATTATCTCCATTTATTCTCTGGTCTCAATAACACTGCTACTTTCATCATGCGGCTTCTTCTCTCTTTAAGATCATTAAGGAAAATATTCAATGAAATTGGATCAAATAAAATCCCATACAAGCTTCTCAATAATTTAATCCATTTTGATTCATTAGAGCACACATTTTTATTTTCATATTATGCCATTATCTTCAAAATAAAGTTAATCCAAACTACTTTTTAACTGCAAAAATCCAGAACATACTGCATGAAATTATTTAAATCCAAATATATTGCATTTATTGCTCATTTATTAACTAATTTTACAACTGCTTAAAAATAAAGGAGATTGTAAGTCTTCTGCATTGTAAATCCAGGTAACTACTTGTTCATAGGTCTATTATTATCTAAATGTTTCATGAAAGCAATTAAGTTCCCATTTGCTGCCAGGTCTGGTTTTATCACCAAACAGAGAGATCTAATTAGCATAGAGCTAGATAGATTCAATAATTTAGGAAGAATGTCATAACAAATCTTCATCACCCAGATTGCTATACCACACCACTCACCGATGTCTCTGAGCACATCAGAAAAAGGATCTGTTCATTCAGGTTTAAATCACAAAATGCAAATATGTCAGGATACTCACTGATGTTAATGTGAACTTGCAGCTCTGTAAAGAAAAACCACCAAATAAGCAAGTGCATAAAAAGCCTCTGCACAAGCCAGAACACTCAAGCACATGTGCAATAGTGTCATAAAAACCCAAGTACCTGCTGCAAATGACAAAAACAAAAAAAAGGGAAGAAAAAATACTTAGAAACCTAATGGCAAACAGACTTAATCAACAGCCAATGTAGTGTTGCAGAACATATGGTTGAAGTCTTCATTTTAGGTGAAATTGGAAGCATTCAGGCACCCTGACATATTCTGCAAGTGTCCATCACTCAGAGGTGTTCCCTACAGCACTTCACAAGGGCCACGTAAGGGCCTTCTCAGTCCAACTCATTTCAGCGGCAGAGGCACCCCACTTCTTTTGCTGTATGTGGCACCTCCCCACTGCCACACCAAGATGGCAAGAAAAGTATTCACCCCAGGGGTGTCTGCCCAGCCCTGCTGGGGCAGGAGATGTGGAGGTAGCAGCAGGGGCAGCATGTGCTTGGGGTCTGAAAGTCTGGCTAGGGCAAAAGAGGGGAGGAGAGGGAGAGGCTCTTTGGTGTCAGAGAAATAACATTTTACATGGTAATTATTACATTCTGTTAATGCAGTAATACATTCTGTTTATACACCATATAAAAATAGTTTAATATCTTTGCTTTAAAATAGTTGTGAGACTTGGCCAGACCAAACATTTCTGTCATTCCCCATAGATCTTCATCCTTCCTTCTGATCAAGACAGGAACATCAAAAAAGGATAAAAGTTCAAAAGCTAGCAGAGATCTTGGTGAGTTGGACAGGCATTCAGGATTGAGCAAAATGAACTTTCCACAATACAAGGAACAGGAGTAATCGGGAAGGGATGAGATATGCATTCAGAGTGCTTTATCTTCCTGAAGATACTATTTTCTGAAAATACATTTGTCCTAAACAAAAAATACAAGACTTTAAGGATGTTATTTGGTCACATAACAACTACTGTTGCCTGTGATGAAAAAGAATTGCACATTTAAATGTAAGTTTGACCTAGTGAGGTAATCATCAATGTACGTATGACTGCAACTCTGGGATAAATTGAGGGAGAATTGCCTGGTTCTGTGGCATGAAAGGAGAGAGCTGAAATAGATGTCATGCACTGACCATCAGATGCAGTACAATGTCATGCGTTTGCCTCTCGCTAGACAGATATTATTGTTATGAGCCAGAGGTTCATTCGGCTTCCCAGTAAATTAAACCAGCGGGGCCTTGTGGTGGCCTAAAGCATCTGTAGTCACTTAACCTCAGCATTAACTTCAGCAGTCCATCTGTGCATAAAAAATAGAGGTGGCTCCATGTAAGTAGAAGATCTTATGTAGCATTTTCACTACTGCTTGGGCTGTTCAAAGACCAAGATGCCATAAAGTACCATGACCCAGAGAAAGAACCATGGGCTGCATACAAATTACTCTCTGGATCCTTGCAGCTATAGGGTCCAGCACTGCAGAAAGCAAAGCTAGCTAAACATTATCATCAGTAAATAAACAGCCAAAATACCAGTGCAAGAGCCACAGCTCGTTACCCCTGTAAATTGCTGCTCCAGAGAAATATCACAGAGTAAGCATAAAAATAACTGAGCATGGTTTTGCTGAGCTCACTCACTCTGTGCCCCAGCACAGGGAAAAAAAATGGAAAAGTCATCTCTTTGCAAATCCTCCAACACACTGCACAGAAGCATGTTTACAGTACGTGATTTGCTTATAACCGGAACTTAGCACAGCAATTCCAGCTTCTTAGCTGGATTTAGGTAGCAACACGATTTAGGTTCAAGTGTATCAAGCAACAGTAGGAAAATAGATAAACCTAATTTTTTTTTTTTTTAAGTTTAAATGAATGACCAGGTGTTTTACAGTGCACTCTCAATATGAGGACACAAAACAGAGGACAGGTCTGCCAACTGGTGTTTCAGCAATACCTGTTGTTGAAAAATTCATCTGAGTCCAGTTGAGACAGAGACAATTTAGCTGTTTTCCCTCTCTATTTTAGCACAGATTGCTATTCCACAGCAATTTTAGATTTTTAGATTTATTTTAGATTTGCTATACCACACCACTATATTTTAGATTTGACAGGACAAAAGGAAATGGCCTCAAGGTACGTCAGGGTAGGTTTAGATTAGGTATTAGAATTTTTTTTCATGGAAAGGGTTGTGAAGCATTGTTACAAACTTCCCAGGGAACTGGTGGAGTCTCCATCCCTGGAGGTGTTCAAAAATGTGTGGATCTAGCACTTGAGGCCATGGTTTAATGGTGGTTATGATGGTGGTGATCGATTGATGAATGGACTTGATGATCTTAAAGGTGTTTTCCAATGTTAACTATTCTGTGATTCTAAATTATGTTGAAGCCTAGATGCAGAACTGAAAACCACTGAGGCAAATGTCTGTTCTTTAATTTTTCTCATGTATTTCCACAACCAGCCTAATTTCAGAATTCTGGGGTGGTAGGATTTATTTTCTTCAAAATAACCTTAATATCTGTAAGACCTCTGGTAATTTTTGCAGAAAAATTTGGAAATCTATTTCTTATTTCTATGTTTCCTTGCTTATCAGAAAACAAGAGAGTTCTTAACAATCATAAAGTGCCCTTCCAGATCTAATGTAATAAAGACATCTCTCTTTCAGGAAAGGAGACACTTTTTCCTTTTCTCTTATTTAAATAGCTTCTCTAACATTCGTCTTTATTTAGTATTAGCTGCTCACGGTTGTCTCTCTGTACATTTCTCTCCCTAAACTCTGGGCAGGTATGCTCTCTATAGCTTGGTTGCCATTTCAATCACAGGGCCCAGTGGGCATGTTATGTCAATACAGTGATATTTGCAGTCTTCTCTATCTGTGTGTGTTTTATTGAGCAATTTGATACCAATTGCACAAGTTAGGCCTCTGTGCCTTATGAATGTTTTATTCTCTGTCATCCACCAAGTGACGTAACTTTGGGATTACAGAATGAACACATACAGACATTTTTGCTCTTCTTTTGCATTTCATTTCTAGTGGAATAAAGAGGACGAATAGTTCACTGACTACAGCAGTAAGAAAAGTGGTCTTTCAGAGAGTTGAGTTCAATTACTGGCACTGCCAAAACAATTCTGTGGCTTTATCTGCCCTGCCGAAGAGCATATGATGCAAGGTCCTTGATTTACTGGTCCTTGATCAAGCTAATTCCTAAAGCAAACCTCCAGAGCTGGCCCAGAATAACAACTGTCCTCTACTCATAGACCTCTGTTGCTGCATCATGCTGTGCTAAGCAGCTGAAGTGTCCTGTCACACTTTTACTGAGTGATTCCCGTTTTCACACAGGACCTTTTTCCTGAGTAAGGAAACACATTTTTACTGTGAGGGTGAGCAAGCACCAGCACAGGCTGTCCAGGGAAGTTGTGGAGTCTCCATCCTTGAGGACATACAAAAGCCAGCTGACATGATCTTGGGCAACCAGCTTTAGGTGTCCCTGCTTGAGCAGGGGGGGTTGGACTAGATGACCCTTGGAGGTCCATTCAACCTCCAACATTTCATTATTCATTTAAGAGCCAATGGTTATCTACTTTAGCACGAAGACAACTCTTCCCCGAGGCTTTATGGGGTTGATGAACAAGATCTCCATCAACTGTAACAGGAGATACCCCCAGACATGGCAATATCTGAATGCATGTGTTTGAATCTGGAGCTGGAATTTGACTCGTGTACCTCAGCTCCATGTCAGTGAGATGGTGAAAATACGCTGTTCCTTTCTGACAGAAATGTTGTTAGAGAAAAATGTTTAGTATCGGAAGAGCTGTACCACTGCTAAAGAAGTTCATGACATTTACCTTACAATGACTCTTAGCTGAAGTCCCATCATTTCTAACTAATTCTGAACAATTGAGGGTGAACACCTCGTCAAATACACATATGCAAAGCCAACATATGCAAGTTTTGGTGTGAGGTGGAGCAGCTGTAATCCTACTTACACAATGTCATTTAGAAGGGGTCAAGAGAAGCTGAATCTTATCTAAAACCAGACAGAGTGTGACTAATGTGGACAAGGCACACTTGGGCCCTTAGCCAGATGGAGTAAGTCATTGGGAGGCTTCAAAATGCAGTTTAGTGAGCACTGGTGTGCAGCCTGAGCAAGTCCTGTGTCAGTAGTGCTATCCCCTTTTATTTTTTACATCTGAGGAAAGATAAGGGTTCTCCAAAGCTTAATATTGCTCTGTTAATTAACTAATATATTAGCAGATGTTAACTGCCTCAGAAGTGCCAAACATTTCTGTTGTTTTTTACTTCAGAGTCAGATGTGTCTAGATGGGGTTTTTTTCAGAGCAATGAGCAGAGCTTGAATGCTTAGAGGTCCAATTGTTACTGGCTTGAACTGCAGCTGTGTGGTTAAATCTCAATGCTGGGCTTCAAAAATTGCCCTCAAGGCAGGGCTGTATTTTGCCATTTCTGTGTGTATAGAAAAGACAGCACTCACAGACTGCTGCAGAATATGGAGCATAGCTAATTAACACTGCTTCATTAATCTCATCTATCTGAGAAAAGGGACTGGTTCCTATCACATTTCAAGTGCTCATAGAATCATAGAATGATTTAGCTTGGAAAAGACCTCTAAGATCATTGAGTCCAACCATTAATCTGATACTACCAGGTGCAACATCTACACATCTTTAAATACCTCCAGGGATGTGACTCCACCACTTCCTTCAGCAGTCTATTCCAGTTCTTGACAACATTTTTCATGAAGAAACTTTTCCTGATGTCCAATCTAAACCTCTCCTGGCACAGCTGCAGGTCATTTGCTCTTGCCTTGTTGCCTGGATGAAGA
>VYZQ01050520.1:27447-37945 GCA_013400655.1 Mystacornis crossleyi
CTTTTCTCCAGGCCAAACCCCCCCCAGCTCCCTCAGCTGCTCCTCACAGGATTTGTGCTCCAGACCCTTCCCCAGCTCCGCTGCCCTTCCCTGGACACGCTCCAGCCCCTCAATGTCTTTCCTGCAGTGAGGGGCCCAGAACTGAACACAGCATTGGAGGTGTGGCCTCAGCAGTGCCGAGTACAGGGGGACGGTCACTGCCCTGGTCCTGCTGGCCACACCACTGCTGATCCAGGCTGTTGGCCTGCAGTACAAGTCATCAAAAGGGGACTAAAAATGCAGAGTTTGAAAGTCTGTGACTGATGTAAACTGAAGCCCCAGAATCAAATGCAAGTTACAGAAAAATGAAAATCTAAAGCTTACTGAACAGATGAAAGGAAGAAAACTTTGCAAGCATCACAGTAACAGGGCTGCATTTTGTAAATTGCTGTCAGTTTGGTCTGAAAGGATTAGGGCTGATTCCTCGCTTCAAGGGATGGCAGTACCACAGAGTTACACTTCGTTGGATGAGTTCTGAAAAAAAGGTCTTTCCCTCTAATCAAGCACTGCTGTAAACAGCAGTCTCTGACCTACCACTTCTACAGTTTGAATACAAATTTCCTGTACACATCTGAAATGCCATGTGATATTTACCTAATTTCTCATTCTGTTATAAAATGCTCCACACACACACAAAAAAAAGAGTATCTAAAAGACCAAGCAGGCAGTAACCTGGCCCAAAGTGATCTGTTACTGATCTCCCTCATCCCTTGACTTCTATTTGTGCTGCTGAGAGATGAAATGTCAAATGTAATTTTTGATAGGCAACTACCCAAAGTGCCCTACAAAGTTCATAACTCTAATGCAGAGAAGCTTTGAAAGCAATGAAAGTCCTGCTGTTCCAGTCCCACAGGTTATATACTTGAAGCATGTGATAAGCTAAGCAGCACTAGATGCATTCGGGTTGAGACCTGCAATTAAAACCCAGTTTCTTTAAAAAGTATAGTAGTTGTAACATCATGACACTAGCTGTGCCTCTTTCCAAAAGGAGAGATAAAAGTAATGTTCTAATTAAAGTCTCCTCTTTCTTAAATATGCTGTGTCACTCTTTGGTCATTGCACTGCTCAGAGTCCAAAAGGAGTACGTGAATTCTGCCTAATAAAGTTTTCCCTTTGGATCTTTTTAAACTGTGTTTTGTGCTCATGTAAAACCCCAGTTCATAATTCAGGAACTGGCTGTGTCATACTCTCTCCATATCTTTGCAAAACACTTGTGCATCTTCTGACGATGCACACAGCCTGCAATAAATGCAGAGGTGCATGAGGAAGATCCCCAAGCCTAAAAACACTCCTGAACACGCCTGAATATAAAGAACTTCATTTAACTCAGGGATTCAATGATAATTATTTTGATTTTTTTACTAGCTGATCCAAACAAGGAGAGAAAAAAGAAAAGGAAAAATAATTTCCCAAACATTTTCAGGACTCTACAATCAAAAAGTCTGTAATCCCTACTATGATAAAAAAACAAACCAAAACCACCCATGAAGAAACAAAAAAACCCAGATTACACTGAACTATGTGTCAGTTCCAGAGAGTAACCATGTCAACCCATGACAAAAACTAAGGCTGCATTTTACTCTCCTAACTCACAAACCAGCTGCCAAATTAACTCCCAGAGGCTGGTCCACATGTGCCACAAAAAAGAACACTCTGGGGGCCCATCAATTCCCAGTCACGACTCACCCTAATCTGCCATCAATTACAGAATGTGATTGTTATTATCTCAACTGCCAATATGCTCTGGAACTCCTAAAGCTGTGTCCAGAGATTTTCAAGTATTTTCTACCCTGCTGCAGTATGGAGAAGATGAATGACCCTTCTGAGCTCTTTCTAATAACATTTTCCCTCTGACCTTTAATCAGCAAAAGTAAGACCATGCTCAACTTAACTGTGTTTTTCCCAGTTTAAGAATCAGAAGTGGCTTTAGGAAATGTCACCCAGATACATATTTGAAATGCAGGGCGAAGTGGTGCTCAGGAAAGCTCAGTATGACTGTGTTCAAGATCCCAAGACAGTGTAATATTTTTTAATGAAGCAAATCTCAGATTAATGAAATCTTGAGAGACATCCTGTGTTACCTAAAACATAGAATATACTCCAGACATCCACGAGGCTAGGGAAGAGAAAGCCGTTTGGTACTTGCTATTTTTTAAAACGTCTAGACTAATAAAAGTCAGGCTTTAACCTAAATTTCTGGGATTTACTTTATGTTACAGTAGAACCAAAATATATTAGTTACTAACGAAACCCACAAGACAAGCCAGTTCTTGCCCTTAGGCAAGAAGAAAAGTTTTCTTTTTAAAGAAACTTTGGAATTATTACCATATAACTATTGGCTGTGTGCAAAGCTACTGGGAATCTGCTGCTGGAGGCAGAGACCACTGTCAGGAACACGAGGTATTGAGTTGTGCTGGCTGCTGGTTTATTTCCCAGTAGAATTTAATCCTTAAAACTCTCTTTTGCCAAACACCTGCACATCCAAATGACCACTTTTATATCATCCTCCCCCATTCCCTCAACAGCCAGAGCTCCCTCAGCCTTGCCCTTCTGAACCCGAATGGAGCTGAATGGGGCACAAAATCCCAGGTAAGCTTTATGAAAGCATAACTACAACACCAACGAGAACTCCTGAGGGATGCCTGAAATAAATTGATCCTGACCTCTAATATTTTATATTTGTCATGTTGCTCCTGAACTTTCAGTGCTGGAGTCAAATCCAGTCCTGATCAGACAGCATAGGTATTGGATTTACCTGACTTAAGCTCTCAGAAAGAACAATAACTGTATGCCACAGAGGCACAGTCTGGTTCCACCTCACTGCTTTTTTTGGAAATAGTTCCTCCAAATCACCTGGATCTTCTTGTTCCAGTGACTTCCCAGCCTTTCTGAACTTGCCATTGCTCCTTGCTGGACCCCACAGAGTGCAGCCAAACAAACTGTGAGGTATCGCAAATGTATCAGCACCCTGAAATAATCCTCTCCCACCTCTTTTGTCATCACCCAGACCAAATGCCCGAGGACCACAGTTCTCATTCTGGGGAATCGCACTTCTCTTACCCAAAGTTGCCGATTTGTGCCAAAGTTCTCCCCAGATATCTCCAAGCCAATAATTAGAAATATCAGTATTTTCATCAATACCTTACCAAGAACTCAAAATCATTAGTTCTTCTGCAAACCTTACCCTAATTTTTGGCAATCAGTAATCCCTATTAAAGTGCCAGGAAATGTTCCCAACCTCTGGAACTGAATCACTTGGACTGTTAATTTGTTACAGTGATCCTTGAGAGAGTTTTGCTCCAAGTCATCTAGAAACTTCGCAAATATTCCCTGCTACAGGAAATAGCATGGCTAAGAAGTACGGTCAGCAATTGGCCACCCTGTGCTGGAGGGTGAGAATTTAATGCCATGGACGTGGACCACCCCCTACTGGGACAAGATCGAGGCATGCTTCATTTCCTAACACAGACGTAACCCCGGGGTCTTCCACAGAAAAACAGATGAGGCGCAAAAGTAAACATAATAGAAGCCATTCAGGGTAAAACGAGAGTGAAAATTTTGGTGATGAGGTCCTCACCAGAAATACCATCCTGAGGTCCTCACCAGAAATACCATCCCTTTTCCATCTACAAAGGCAGTTACCTGAGATTGCTCATCATCATACTGTCAGAAACAAGTTCACCACAAGATGCAGACTATTTTAAGTTGAAAATCGACCCCTTGAACTTCATCCAGAACCAAACTGAAAGCCAGGAAGATTCAAGAGCATAAATGCTACCAAGTCCCCTGAGGAAAGCATAGCCAAGTTGGGAAGCAGCTGCTTCATTCCCCAGGCAGAGCTCATTGAAAGGGTTGAGACTCAAAGGGCACAGCCTGGATCACTGCAGCATTGCTTGGATCTAAAATATTGACAATTTTTTAGATAAGAGCAGGTAGAAAAATGGACAGGGCCTGTTCAGTTCTACATCAAGGAGAGCCAAGTCCTAGTTTTGACTTCCATTTAATGATTTTGGCTTTAATAGAGGAACTGACTCTCAGTTGTTCCCTCACTCACATAATTTGTTTTCTAATTTTGTCCACAAGAAATTTTAATTTCACCTAATTCAGGCTAAGTATCAATGTGATCACTCTTTCCCCATAGGTAAGCCTGGCTTGCAGCTCCATCCCTTCCTCAAGGAGGAGAGGCAGTATGTTTGTTCCCAGCTTGGTGGTCGTAGCTCGTGCTGGATGAGCTGCTACAGTGATAGACAGTGGTCATTGGAGAGGTGTGAAAATAGACTGTGTCAGGCTGGGTCCCCAAATTCAGAGCTAGTAGCCCTCTGCTTTGTGCTGCCATGGTTGGGAGGCTTAGCTGGCAAGCAATAATTCTGCATCATGTGAGCAAACTCTGCAGCCATGGTCTCCTTGTCATCCTGAAGTATAAGCTGAGTCATAACCCACCTCACCTCACTACCTAAAGAAGCAAAATCAAACCCATTTTCTGCAATATGTATGATGTCACTGTGGAACTCTCTGCCACAGAATATTGTGAAGGCTGAAGGGTTGAGCAAGTTTGAGAATTCCAGCATAATCAGCCATTCATGGTCACTAAACTCAGCAGTATGGATGAGTTCTGGATGTGGACAGGACCATATCCCGAAGGTCCCTAAACCCCTGAGTGCTGGGATCAGGGGTATTACTCGAGGGCAGTGATCACTCTTACCTGCTTCATCCAAGCATGCACTGCTGCCTCTTGCTGGAGACAGTGTCCTGGGCGAGATGGTCCTGAGGCAGCAAGGCCATTGCTTTGTTAACACCTGGGATGGGCCATTGTGTACGCAGAAAGGGTCTGGTACAAGGGACAGGAAGCACTAAGGATTACAGAGTGTCATCCAAACATTTTTCCATGCGTTGTTTGAGAAAGAGAGAAATCCCTTTCTCTCCTTAACCATTTGAAAGGCATCCAGATGTCAGGTCCTTTGCTAAGTAATAGCAAAACCAGTCAAAAGGTACAGCCAAGAAGCAGTTTAGAGATGGTCTTCCTTTTATTGGAGCTGTGTGAATGTGCACTCACAAGATGAAATTCGCTCTGTGTTGAAACATTGCTAGCACTGCTACAAATTCAGTCCACTTTCCAGCTCCAAAGAGTAACTGATTAGGGCTATGGAATGGTACAGGACTGTAGAGGGCTTGAGTTTTCTCAGTGAGATAAACAGCCAGAAGGTGCTTCACAAACGAAATGCCCTTTGATTCCACCCTCCTGACTCGTAATCCTCTGTGAGTGCAGTCAGCCCCACAGCCTGCTCTGCTGACCCGCTTGTGTCTTCCCCACAGGACACCCCAGACTCCAGCGGCCTTGCACATACCAGAGGGTCCTTCTGCACCCAGCTTACCCCAGCAACAGGAGAAGGGGCATGTGGACACTGGCTGTCAGGAAACACAGACGTCTCACACTTTTGGTAAAGGACACCATTCATATGGCTGATTGTGACAGGACAAAAATTTGAGAAATGAAAGAAGTATGCCTTGTCTCAGAAGTAAGCTGGATACAGACCAGTGTTCACTAACAGTTAAAGAAGATTACCCATCTAATTCCAGAACATCTTACTTTATTACACCTAATTTTGTCAATTACAGAAGGGAATGTAAAGAAAAAGTCTGAAAGAAGGGGACCAAAATGTTGCAGCTAAAATGAAGAACTAATCATTTTTAGAGAATGGGTCCAGTTACTATAAGTTTACACTTCAGGCCCTGGTTTGATTTGTTGAAATTACACGCACTTAACCTCTGGTGATGCACAAACTATTTCATTAACGTCTTACTAACAAAGCGTGACAAATTCATTTAAGTATGGAAATTAAAAGAGAATAGACCATGTCTGCATTTAACATGGACAATCAGCTGTCCTTACCTAATGTCCTATTTCCAAGCCATTTTCTAGTTCCTTTTTAACCCAAAAGGTGTAAAATAAAATATTTCTCAGAATAAAAGGCTCTACCAAGAAAAATGCTTTCTAGTTACCTAAGCTTGCTTAACCTGCCGGAGGACTCTGAGAGACACCCAGATCCAGTACCCACTGCAGTCAGTTTATGACCTTTCCTTGACTTCAGGCAGGCTTAAGGCATGAGGTAATGTTCTTACTCAAAAAATATGAATCCTCTGGGGAGGAGAAGGGCTACAGAAAAAGTCTTGAAAAGAGAACTGAAAGAGAACTGTGCAGGGCTGTATGAGTTCTGAGTTCTGGAGTGTTTTCTCTTACGTATAAATATTTTTTTGAGTGCATTTATCAGAATAAAAAAGCAGAATATCTGAAAGTTTTTGGCACCTTAAAGTCACAGCTGCTTACCAACAAACAAAAGGAGTGAAAAGAAAAAACTGTCATCATTGTTCCAACATTAACCTGAAAGAAGCAGAAACTTCCTTTTCACCCGGGGTGCCATCAGAATACATAAGGTACCACAGTTAAAACAACACTGATGATACCTTGCTAGGTTAATAACCAGAGCAGGAATGATGAAAATAGTTTCAGAAAGAAGCTAAAGATGGCAGACAGGCCTCCATTGTACTTTGAGAAAATAGGAAATGATAGGGGACAAAAGTATTTTAGAGGAAGTGGGAACAGGAAAGGTCACCTTCCTTAGAGTTGACCATTAGCCTCAAGTCCTTCCAAATGTAACATTTGGAGAATCCTTGAGGTCTGAGGGATAATCAAATTATTTTTAAAAGTACAACAAGATGTGAAAGAAAATTCTCTTTATTAAGGTCTGCAACTGGATCCCTAACTGAAGGAAAACAGAGACAGCTGGAGAGTAACAACAATCCTCTAAAAGGCAAGAGATAAGGAACATCTGCTAGCAGGGACCTGAGTGAAAAAAGACCTGTCTGTGACTGGACATAAAATATTAATATTCCCGTATCTAAGTTCCTCTAGACAATGGAAGAAATAAAGAGCATACCTTGAACAAACAAGAGTTTTGCAACAGATCTCTGTTCTGTGAAATTTAAACCCTTATTTCACAGCTGCCTTCACTACTGCACTTCCCAAGAGGAAGCAGAACACAGAGCCCTGGAGACTGTGACACCACCAGTCCCCAGGTACAAAGGACTAGATTTCAGTGCACTGATTTTCTGTTGGTTACTTTCTAGCTTGATTTTGTCTCCTTGTGTCGTTTTAATTCTGCCTGTAGTCTGCACACATATTACAATTAAGTGGCCAGACCAGCAGGGACCTCAGCAAGCCACTGAATACCCTTCCAAAAAAGGCTAATGGACCCCCTGACACTTTGCTGATGCACACTTTGCATGTGTGCCATGTTTTCTCAAGGTGGCTATCTTCCCCTGGAGAGGAAAATAACTGGCACTTAGAGCAATTTCAGCAACTGGATATATAAAGGAATAGAATTCCTCGTGATAGATGTCTGCCACTGGCATCATACTGTATAAAATTGTTTCATAGTCACAACAAGCTTCATTTTGAAAGCAGAGCTGTGTATTGTTTGGAAGGCTCTTCCTTGTCTGCTGTAATGATGGGGAGACACCTTTCCTTTTTTAGCTTGGTTTTGCTTCTGACCCATTTATATATCTTCCATTCTCACATGATTTTGTCTGTTTTCAGAACATCCCCATTCTTCCCACCAGCATTTTCATAGACAGCAGCTGCATGGCCTCCAGCCTTCATTTAGCTACGCTAAACAAGACAAGTTCTTTTAGTTTTTTCTGCTATGACAAGCTCTTCTTTCTCTCGTTACCCACTGTAATTCTTCTCCTGACCTTTCCAGTCCGAAGGCAGAGCTGCACAAGTGGTCCCAGACACATTCAGAACAAGCCCTTGCAACGAATCTCACCATCTCTCCACTGGAAATAAGGGAATGTTCCCTTTCACATACCTGCAGTACTGCTAGCATCACACTTGGATAACTCAATACACCAAGAAGTTTCCTCTGGAACAGAAGCCCAGTCCTCAGCTCACAGGACAGCTGGCTCAGCTGGCTCCTCCTTCCTGCAGTGCTGCCTATTGATGGGACTCAAGCGGGACACAGAGCAAAACCATTCTGTAAGAGGCATTAAGATGCAGCCTGCATCTTAATGCTATCTGGTAAGCTAAAATTGATGGCAAATGTATTCAGCTGCTGGATATCAGCCCTGTATTATCCACAAGCAGCAAAGTTCACATTGCCAAATTTTTCTGAGTCCCTCTCTATTCAACCCAAGTTTCAATGCACATTCAAACCTGCTGATGTTTCTCTCCCAGCATGAGCTACTGAGCAATTTTGGAGATACTGACTAAATTTGAAGCCACACAGGCAAATATTTTCATGCTAGGTGTGCTGGAAGATTTGCAGTGCAATGCTTCTGACAGTAGAGAACAAAGCCGTGATAAAGCATCAATGTCTGGGTGAGCCTGCAAATATAAGTAGAAGACATCAGCATCCCAGCTGATGTGAGTCACTGCACATCCACAGACACTCCTCAGCACCTGCCTACAAGCTGGTGAAAGCTTTGTAACACTGCACGTGTCCTTCCTTTTGCAGTGTGATGGAGAATATTAGAGAACTTGGTGGAAGAAGCTTGAGACATCAAAGATAAGGGGAAGACTGAAGCTTGGCTGCAGTGGGAATCCAGTGTTCCCTGGGCAGGAACACCACCACGCTCTGGTAGGCACAACAGGGCAAATGAACGGGAAGAGAGATGAGGCTCAGTGTCAGAAATCCCGTCAAACTCCCTGTGCTGCCTGCAAACAGCTTTGGCACATGTGCTGCAGTAAACAGCTGCAGATCCTGCAGATGTGCAAAGATCTTCCCAGACTATTTGAGAGGAGGCAAAAGCCACCATTGCTGTTCCTGGTTTTGGCCAAGGAATGAATCTGAATGCATCAAAAGAACAAGGAAGAAAGGCCTGGTGTGTCTCAACCACACTTGGCTGAGGAACCTGTCATCAAGAGGAAATGAGAATCAGGCTGGAAAATGCCTGGGACTGAGCTGTGCCTGCATGAGGGTAAGCAAGGAGAGCAGCTCCCAGCAGCAGCAGTAAGCCCATCTCAGCAGCTCTCCAGAGGCTTTACTTCACCGGGGTTGCAGCAATGCCAAGCCAGTCTCAGGTGACAGAGGATGTTTCATCAGCAGGTACCCAAAATGCTGTACAATAGACAACCCTGACATGTAAGATATTTTCTTGTTCTAAAAACAGAAGTGCACAAGCAGCAATACAGGAGCCAAAGCCAAGTGATCAGCCAGGAGCAATTGTACTCATCAAACTTGTCACTGAGGACTGTGAAGCAAGGGCTATAAACAATCACTACCATGACGAGGAAGCCCTAGATGCTCCATGCTCCCTGGGAATTGATCGATACTCAAGCACCTGGGACTGGAGTTATTTATCTATTTATTTATTTTACAGCTTTAAAAATTTGTTCTAAAGTGCTTCTCTTTGCCTTCTAGTTTCCCGCAGATGTTTCAATATAAATTATAGTAATTATGCAGTGTGAAGAGGGTAATTTGCTTTAACAATTGAAGTGTAATTGTTACCAATTTCATGAGATTTCTGTCCTGTCCAGTTGTCCACACAGCTTGAATGATCTGTACATCATGGAAGTGTGAGTGTAGAGATTATGCTCAAAGGATAAGTTATCCAGATGCATTTTATTCTGTTTGAGCTCTTTTGAGCTTTGGAATCAAACTGAACTTTCTGGGGGAATCTGAAAGAAGAGGTGCTAGAAAATACTTTCTAGAGGCAGGAAACAATGGAGAGAAAAAACCCTGTAGCTTATCCTCATAACATTCTCACATAATAGTCAATCAACAGAGGCCAAAAATGCCACAGTCAGTTTCTATCTTTAACAAAAGTGATAGGACAAGGAGAATTTTAGCTGAAATTTTCATTCTAAGGCATGAAAGAGCACTTTCCAACACAACTTTCTGGAGCTGGAGTTAAAGATTTTCAGCAAGGCATTTGGAAAAGAACCTAAACCATCCATCTCCCATTCTAATGTGTTAAATGGGACTCTAAAGAAAGAAAAAAAAGTTTAAAGCTAAATTAAACAAATTTTATGCTTTTAAAGCACTATCTCCCAGCCTCTCACCCCGTCAAGTCCCACCAGAGCAGCAATGTTACAATACCTATGACTGATTTTGCTGAAGTTTCTACTGTGGCTAAGCCCATTAAAATACAGAAGATCTGTATGTTCTTATGCATTTGGGTTCCTCATTTTCTCTGTGGCATCACAATCCCTTTTTAGTAATGTCACAGAGATGTGAGTTCAGAGATCAACAGCTTTGCTTCTTAGCATTCACTTGCTCCTCACGGAAACAGAAACTGGAGTAACCCAAAGGGGACCTCTCTATATTTAGACTGTTCCTCGCTGAGGACAGAAGGACCCCCACTTAATGAAGATATTACATTATAGCATTTCTTTTCCAATGATTTCTAGCAGCTGTTTAAAAACAAGTTAGATTTTGCTACCTTTTCTTTTTTTTTTTATTGT
>VYZQ01050523.1:0-29503 GCA_013400655.1 Mystacornis crossleyi
GTTAATTGCTGATTGTGGGTATTACTAAAAATTTTGCACCTGTAGCTAAACAATAGATATTGCCTGTTCAATACTCCTTACGCTTGCCAAGCAGAGGAGAAGGATGCAAGGGAGGATGCAGAACCATTGATAAAGGGAAGAGGACTGTGACCAAAATCCTCGAATCCTGGAACCGTCTTGGGCAGCTCTGGGGTTTGAACTTAGGCCAGGAACTCAAAGAGTATGCACAAGAAGGTAAAAAGTTCAACCCGAGGAAGAGGCTTTTACTTCATCCTGAGACCCCCGCCCACAATCACCAGGAGGCACTGCGCAGACACAGGCATATGGAAAGAACTTTTGAACTCATTATAATACAAAGCGGAGATAGGCAATGAATATGTACGATGTATTGTGTAATCTAATGCATATGTGACCTGTAACCAGATATATTTCAAGCCGAGTGCCGCTGAGGGTGTGCATACCTTTGCAGGAGCGATCCCCCATGCACCTCAGCCGATTAAACATACCTACTTTGCAACTTTAATTAGTTGTGGAGTCTAAATTCTGCGCCCCCTTTTCATTGCCAAGCATGATGTTAGATGACATGGATTATCTCTTTGGTCAGTTTGGGTTGGTTGTCCCAGCTGTGTCCATTCCCAATCCCTTGCTATCTCCCAGCCCGCTGTTCGGGTTGGGGATGGAGGGAGCACCCAAGAAAGCCTCAGTGGTGTGCAAGCATTGTTCAGCAGTACCTAAGACACTGGTGTGTCCTCAACACTGTCACAAATCTGAACGGCGGCATCACACCAGCTGCTGTGAGGGAGCCAGATCCAGTATGCCTTAGCAGGCTGTGTGTACGCTTGAAGGGGTTGTTTTGGGGAGAAGAAGGTGCCTGTTTTCTCACAGAGCTAATCTGGAGGACAACAGAAGCAAGTGAATTAAGTGCAGATTAAAGGCTACGTATAAATCCAGGACGGAATCCCGGGAGCTGGCCCATACATGCCACTAGGCAGGCCCAGAAAAGCAACAGCCTCCAGAAGGCATTCAAAAGAAGGTCTGGAATTTGAAAGACTGGTTCATACAGTGGCATCCCACCCTGTCAATTTGAGCTTAAATTTGCAGGTGGAGCCAGAGAATGGCGCCAACTTGTAACAAGACCAGAGGACCAGAAAGCATCTGCTTTCCTACTACACTGGGAAGAAAGCTGGGAAGAAAGCAGAGTCTTTTAGGTGCTTCCTGTGAATGTGAGCTATATCAGGATGGGTCTTCACACTCAGATAATCCCTGTCTTTCTGTCATCAGAGGTGACTCAAGTCCTTTGGCAGTTAAATTTCTTCCCAGATAAACTCATGGATCCCTCTAAGCAGCTCTGGCTTTCTTCCCAACACCATTTTGAAACGTGTCAGGGATTATGTGAGTAATTAGATAAATAATAAAAAAGCCATGTCCGGATGTGGGATGATGCTGCAAGGAAAGCCCTGCTTTTCCAGTGCATTAGGCTTCACAGCAGTTGTTTACCCTCAGGGCTGCCAAGAGAGGAATGCAAGGCACTTTATCTTTGAAAGTAAAGAAAAAGAAAATGCAATCAACTAGAGTTTTTCCTTGATGACAATAAAACTGACTATTCTCAGCAATATAATCATCACTCCAAAGCCTAGAAGGTTCCTTTCAATTTCACTCATCTGCCCCCTTCTGGTTTTAAATACCCTGGTGTGCAGTATTTAGAGTAGTGCCCATTGTACTAGAATTTGCAGAATTTCTTGCTGATAAAAAAACCCATTAGGACCAGGAGAAATGAGCACGGAATGAGAGCCATCTGCCTCAAAACAGATCCTTAGCAGTCAGACATGTAAATCTGTAGATGTCTCCAAAGCTTTCCTTTGCAGTCAGGGGAAACAAACTTCTTCAGTGACTGACTCATTTCACTAAAATAAACTCATAAGAAAAGTGAGATGACCTGTTCTTTGTAAGCATCAGCGTTGCCCCACTAACAGGGGAGACCATCAGCTCATTTGTACACCCACCTTTTTAATATCTAAATTTAAGCAGGACATGTTTCTTTCCTCGCTGTTGTAGAATCTGCCTGTACTCCACCTAACTGGGCTAAAGATAAAACCTGCCCATCCTTTAAAACCTATTTTGACAACTCAGTAGAGAACAAAGTGTGGTGTTTAGAGTATGTCTGGCTATTTTTGTACACATGAATACTCAAAAACTGATTGAACAAATGTGGACTCAAGTTCTAAGCCAACGAGTTCATCCAGGAGGATAAATTTACTTTCTGTTACCATTACCAGGGAGACAAAGAAGAGATTTAGATACATCTATATTCTTCTATATGGGATATATAAGGATATATAAGATTATATGCATTTTAACACATCCTTCCAGCATCCCAGCGTCTAAGGGGTCAGTATCATTTTGGCTATGTGTCTCAAATGATGGTGTGGGACATGACGAGCAGAGTCTTGACAGGTGGCAGAGCCTGTTTCTCTGACTGAAATGGTCCCTGATGCATTTGTTTGGGTGGGATACCCCTAATGACATTAGTTCATTAGTTGTCTGAAAATCTGCATGAGCTCCCTCTCTAGCGTGTAAAGAGAAATAGGCACTGCCAGAGGACACTGACACCAATTTAATGCTCAGCCATTATCAGTAGGTGCTTTACAGAGACCGGTGTGTCTGAAGCAAAGAGCAGGAGAGTGGTCAGAGTATGACCAGAGCCTAATGGTGTGATGGGTGGGGGCTCTTCTGTGGGGCAAGACCTACCCAGGGAGCATAGCAATGAGGACTTCTCTCCCCTCCTAGGGGTCTGGGGCTGTAAAACATAAAGCTTCTCAAAAACAGAAGGGAAGGCAGGAGGGGGAGGAGGGAGAATAAAAAAGAGCAAGCTGTTTCAAACAGAGCTGTCCAGAGAGATTTTGCAACACAGAACTCATACTGAGATTAGCTCAGCTGATTAGAGCATGGTGCTAATAATGCCAAGGTTGTGGAGTTGATCCCTGTAGAGGCCCTTCACTTAAGAGTTGGACTAGATGATCCTTGTGGGTCCCTTCCAACTTAGAATATTCTGTAAGTGTTTGACACACTTCATTTTTCTTGCCAGCATTATCCACTGCATTGTCTTTGAGCACCAGTTTCATAGATAAGAGATAACCAGAGATAACCAACCTTCTTCTGCAGATTCTCATGCAGGATAACTTTAAGAGTAATGTCATGTCTCTTTCTTATTACCCACAGACTTCCTAAGTTAATGAAACCAATTTATTTTTTATTCCACTACTACTTCCATTCCCCTTTTAAAGCTACAATTGTTACCATTTTTTGCTCTCTATACATGTTTTCATCCCTTGTTTACTTGTTTCCCTACCAAGGCTTCACCAGGTCTTAGTTGCCATTGCTTTAGGACTATTACATAACTCACAAAGTCAACTTTAGTAACATTCATTCTTATCAAGAGCAGATTAATAAGTAAACTCACATCTCAGCAGGAATAGGAAGGCACTATTGGCTCATTTCAACCATGTGCCTTGGCACCACAGCATATAAATAAGCATGGATTTATAGGTCCAGCATCAGGCTTTTCTGCCACTTGACTTCTCTTCCTCAGCCCAGCATGGAGCCCCTGGGGACGACCACTATTTTCTTGCTGGTCTGCATCTCATGCCTTCTCTTTGCCACATGGAGAAGCAGATCTCCAAAACAGAAGGAGCCTCCTGGTCCCATTGCATTCCCCATTGTTGGAAACCTGCTCCAATTGAATCCATGGAATTTGCCTGAAAGCTTGAAGGAGGTAAAGGACTGTGTTATTCTTTCCTATGTTGTCTTCATTGTATATAAGAGTAAGTCCAGTCCTGCTGGTCTCAGCTTAATTCACAAGCTTAATTTGCATTGACCAAATGTTAGATTCAAACAGAAACAAAAGGTTTCCCAGATATACGTGCTTACAAAGACTATATATTGCAATAATCTGTATTTCTAATTCTATATATTACCAGTATATATATGTATATATTACAAGTCAGTCTATATATTTACAATGATCATACTAACAGTAAGCCCTGTGCAGATCACACAGTTTATACTACAGTACTACAATTTGCAGTGGATTTGCAATCAAGGCACCGATGCTGTTGCAAGATAATCCTCTGGTGCCCAACTCCTCGCCATGTTGGCAACACAGCCTGGCCCTTTTTGGGTGGCGAGCCCTGCTCCATTTTGGTGCCTCTGCTCCCTACCAGATATGTAGGATCTCCTGGAAGTAACAAGCGCAGAAATTGAAGCAAAAATGTTTGGAGGTGATTGTGCTGTCCATTCCCTCCCAACTGATGTCACCCATCTGGCAAAAATACCCGTTTGAGAGACAGCTTCACTCTTTGTGCTCAAAAACCCTTTAGGTATTTGCTTCCATATGTGTATATAATTGATTTTAGAGCTCATGTAAACTCTTATCCACTATGCCCTGCAGAAAGGCATTCTGAAATGTTTTGCCAGCCCTGTGAAGGGCTATTTTCTTTCCTCAGATTTGGACTGGATACTCACCATTTCCATTCTTATTTCCTATTTCTTGTACGATTCCCTCTTCCCTTGTCTGTAACTCATAGCTGAAAGATCTCTGCACTGCTGTTAATCAGTGTCATGTCTCACTGGTGCTGGGACAATGGCACATCACCTCTCAGACCTCTTTGCTACAAACCTCATATGATTATCATTCATGTTGTTCTTGGTGCTCATCTTTCCTACAGCTCAGTGAGAAGTACGGTCCTGTCTTCACGGTACATTTGGGCCCACAAAAGGCTGTGGTGCTGTACGGCTATGATGCTGTAAAAGAAGCTCTGATTGATCAAGGAGATGACTTCAGTGGAAGAGGCGTTCTACCACTGATTAAAAAACTGTTTCAAGGCACAGGTATGTCCTTGGTAATGCCAGCATGCAAAACAGATGCTTTCAGTGCTTCAGGGACACAGCTGAGGGGGCAGTGCAGGAGGGAATGGTAGATTTCATTTACTACTTTTATGCAGACAAATTAGCAATTGAAGACCAAAAACCCAGCTCATTACTTGGACCCATATGTAAACTGGTCCCCTGGAGAACTGTTTAAGATCCCAGGATGTCTTCACTGAGCGCCATTTTATTTTCAACATGCTCCAAGCTCTGGCCAAAATTTTGTACATTAAATGTACCTCTAAGGTCTTATATTCATTCTCCCGTTTCTGAAAATATTCTGAATATATACACAGGTAGGGAACGAGCAAAAGGAAAGTCCATAGCACAACAAAGGTAAGATAATACAGGCTGACCCAGTAAGGGCCACACTCCAGATTAGGTCATGAGATTATTCACCAGGTCAGTCCCTGGTATGGCATTTATAATACATATTCCATGGTATGATATATATAGTGCAGTACCAATGGTACTGTCAATAATGATATGCTCTGTGAAGTTGCACAGCAGAACATTTGAGTAGTTATGTCAGTGTAAAGGCCTTGTGCTTGTGCCCAAGACCAATTCAGTACACCTTCTTACTTACTTCTTAACATAGTTTTTCTTATCCTGGGAGTAAAGTCAGTTTTATTCAAAGCGCTGTGACAGATGGATCAAATTTGTCACCTTCAGAATTGCAGAAAAGTTACAGTTCTGGGCATTTAGCAATTGCGGTGTAACTCCACGGAGATGTGTCTTTGCATGCTGAGTATTTACTGTGTAGTTCTCATTGAGGGAAAAAAAATCTGTTTCATCATGAAGGTCTGTTTTTCCTCCCTGTGTCAGGCATTGTGACCAGCAATGGGGAGACCTGGAAGCAGCTGCGACGATTTGCACTCACCACCCTGCGGGATTTTGGGATGGGGAAAAAGAGCATTGAGGAGCGAATCCAGGAGGAAGCTCATTTTCTGGTGGAGAGGCTCAAGAACACACATGGTAGGATAAGGACTTTGTGCCTGCTGAGACACTGTGCATATCTGCAGTGAGACAATGAGGGGTGTAGGGCTCCTTCACAAAATCTGTGACCCAAGGAGTGAGTGTATGGCTGCTGTTTCTGCTCCCTGCTTCTGTAGGCAAAATTATCAGTCCTGGCAATGGGTGAATCAAAGATACTGTGACAATACAGAGGATAAAAGTAGGAGAGGCTTGGAAAATGCCTTTTATTCTATTCTGCTTGAGGAACAAGACAGGAAGTGGCAAAAGGAATGGCTTTGCCAGAGCCAAGGGTTTGATGGAATTCAGCCATGGAGACAGTGCTGGATGCTGGCGGGTAACCAAGTGTGCACTTCTACACCTTGTCTCCTGCAGCTCTGTGTAGACAGATCTTGATGAAGTGGGTGACCTGAGAACTCATTTGCAGATATTTGGGGTTGGGTCCAGACCATCTGAACACTGGACAATACGTCCCAGTATTGGTGGGGCTGTCCAATGGGAACAGGGATATAAGCTGCTTCTCAGGGCACGGTATAAGGTTACCCACTTGGTTTCAACCTGTAGATGTGTTTTCTGGTAGTATATAAGTCAGTGTTACTTCTAAGTACTTCCCCTGAGGGTACCAGCCTGGGCCTCAGGCTTCATTTTCACTGCCAGCCTTCAATGTGTGCCTATTCTGCAAGAGGGGAAAAGCAGATGGATCTAAAAGAATGACTAAGTTTTCCACGAGCCTCTAGAAAATTCAATCTGACTTCTTAGACAAACATTCCTTTTACAAATGAGAGAAGACACTATCACCTGTGTTGCTTTTGACTAGCACAGTAATAGTATATTTCTTATGCCCTTATGCAAGCCTCTAACTCTGGCTCATTTTGTTACAGCATTTTTACTGTATACTATAAGGTTTTGCAAGCAAGATGTATACAACTGAAAAGTATAAATCCATTGTTTATCCTTAATGCAATTAATAAATAGCTATGACTAGTATCTTCTACATTCAGCATTAATATATGCACCACCTCTGAAACATCCACTGAATCTTCAGTGGCCACAAAATCACCAGTCGGGCAGAGAAGAATTGGTGCCATTGCTCCTTGGAATAGGCTGCGGCCAAGTTGATATTTTCTCACTCTGTGGTTTTCTTTCAGGATTTTATACCTTCTCATGTTATTGTTTCTCCTCTTGTAACCTTGAGATGCACCCTATCACTGTCTGTAATTATGGCTTTTCCTTCTTTCTTGAGTCTAATCTTGCTTTTTGCTTACACCACAATTTTCTTCACAGAAGTAATGCAGCTATGCTATCAAAACTAGACTTTGATCACAGGCATTTGCACCACAGGGAGAGGGTTATATAACTGAGGTTATGCTAATAAAGTTAATAAGGAGAGTTCAATAACCTAAAGACATGGTTCAGGCAAAGTCCCCATAGTTTCACTGGGATTTTGTGGGACTCTTTAGGCTATTTCTAATAAACAGTCTATAAGGCAGACAGGCATGTGCTAGCTGAAGAGGAACTAAGGCACTCAAACCAGTGTGCTGCTGAGAACAGGACAAGAGATACTTAAACCATTATAAGAGTGAAATTAGTTCACTTCAAGAAGAGAAGAATAAATTAGATAAGCCCTTCACCGTCCTTTCAAAGGAGTGCAAAACTCTGGATCTCCAGAGAATGTGACACTACTCTTTAGTGTGCGAGGAGGAGATGATCCATGAAATACTGAAAGCAAGATACCATTTTTTTGGTGGTTGTTGCAGAGCGACCCTTCAACCCTGGCAGTTTCCTAATCCATGCTGTTTCCAACATCATCTGCTCCATCGTCTTTGGGGATCGGTTTGACTATGAGGACAAGAAATTTCTAACTTTAATTGATTTGCTAGAAAGAAACAACAAGCTCCAGACCTCTATACAAACACAGGTGTGTGTGGGGTTTTTAATACATTTATTAGCTATTAAAATATTTTATTAAGGAATATTTATTCATGTTATTAGTTTTTAATTGCAGTGGATTTTCTGAAATTTGAAAAAATGTTTGGAAGTGAAAAAGGCAGTTAAACAAATTCCTGCTGTTTTTTTCTTACCTTATGGAATTGCCATTGCATGTCCAAAGGCTATCCTTGCAAAAGATGGCTCAAGTGCCATCTATCCTTAAATGTAGTGAAACCATAAAGTAAATGGCAATAAAATCCCGAGTAATAAAGACCTACTCTTCCAAAACAGTTTAACTGACCCATTTTCATTGTTACAATCAGGGGAACATTTTTTTGTATCCACATTAATCGGAATGTGCTTTTTCATAATTTTATTTTTACAGCTATATAATTTCTTCCCAAATGTCATGGAGTATATACCTGGACCTCATAAAGAACTGATAGAAAATATAGAAGAAGTTGATAAATTTACAACAGATATCATAATGGAACACCAGAAAACCCTGGATCCCACTTGTCCTCGAGATTTTATTGATGCTTTTCTTAACAAAATGGAACAGGTACTGTAAGAGTAGAAATTTATTGGATTATAAGGAACTCACTGCTTGAATCGCATATTTTCTTTTTACTTGGGATGGGGCATTGAGTTTTTGCAAATACAGAGGGGAACTTTCTCTTCTTGGCACACTGACTTAATTTTATCCCCTCCATTTTCTTATCAAGGATTTTAAACACAGAATTAACAGCACAAACCAAAGTAAGGAAAGCTGAAGACCAATCTGGTTAATGTAACTCAATGCTCCTTTCATATTAAAAAAGGCTCATAATATTATTCAGTAAACCTACCAGCATAAGTTCTGGTGTTCTGGAGAGTGAGTGTCGTATTTTTGAAAGGACATTAGGTGTATTAATAAATCTACATTATGGGTACAGGACTTTTCTTTTTAAGCAAACTTCTTGGCTTTGTCATTCAAAACCTTCTGCCAAATCTTCCCGCAGGAGAAAGGGAATGATCACTCAGAATTCACTGTTGAGACCTTGAGCAGAACCACGCTCGACTTGTTCCTTGCAGGAACAGGGACGACGAGCCTCACACTGAGATTTGCAATTCTGATTCTCCATAAATACCCAGAGATAGTAGGTAATGGAAATAAATAGTTTAAAACTTTTTAATAGGCTGTGGGATCAGTTTGGACAATTCCTATCACTACCACGTGGCAATAGTCCCCTGACTAAAGATATATGTCTTTGCAGTGTGGAAATGTGTTACTCCTAGTTTTATGCTTGGGAAGGAGATGTTAGTACTAACTATATTCATATATTCCTGCTGTGGTAAAGGCAAATTTTGTCATAAATACGGGGAGAGGTTTGGGTAAAGAGATACGGGACTTGTTCATTCAACACATATTTATTTCTTAACAGAGAAAATGCAAAAGGAGATTGATTCCGTGATTGGCCGAGACCGAAGCCCCCGCATGTCAGATCGGAGCAAGATGCCCTTTACAGATGCTGTGATCCATGAAGTCCAGAGATACATTGATTTCCTTCCTCTTAATGTCCCACATGCTGTTATCAGAGACACCACGTTCAGAGGCTATTTTATCCCCAAGGTCTGTTCCACTGTGTCTGAGAAAGGTTACAATCTCTTGAAAACAATGATGTGTTCTGTTCTTTGTGTTTTATTTAATTTTCGAAAGCACTGAAATGTTAAACTGAATTGAAATAATTTCTTTTTTTGGAAGGGGATTTTGGAAGTTATTGAATCCAGCCCCTTGTATTAGGAAAAAAAAGAAAAAAATACTTTTTNACTCACCATTAAAATTCATTAAAAAACCATCTTTGCCATACCAATGGTATATATTTTCACACATTAAATGTTTATTTAAAACTGGTTAGAATTTGACTACCCTTCTATTTAGCTTTGGGAATTTCTTAGTGCCTCCTTGCTTTAACGTATCTCCATTGTACGTTTCTTTTTTGTTAATTCAGGACACTCTGATATTCCCTATGCTGAATTCTGTCCTACATGATAGCAAGGAATTTCCAAATCCAGAAAAATTTGACCCAGGACATTTCTTGAATGCAAATGGTACCTTTAAAAGGAGTGACTACTTCATGCCATTTTCTACAGGTAAGACCTCTTGCTATTTCAGATCCTAGACTATACTCTCCTGCAATTTCTCTGAAGATTTCAGTGGCTCCATTGCCGTGGTCTGTACAGTGATGTCAGGTGACATCTGCTACAGTCACTTCTGGGCAGCTCTAACCCCTTCACTGGAGTTTCAGTTGCCTTCCTTCTTTGGTAAACACTAAAGTTAGTGTTAAATTAGTTCCTCCAATGCCTTCTACAAGATGTGTATGAAGTGGGACACAGCCATGCAACTTGTCTCTCAAACTTTACCGTCAAACAGCACCAGAACATGAGCAACCAGAGCCTTGAAACTGCCTTCACACACTGAGTGCTCTTGTTGTTCCAAACCCTTAGTTCTTAGTTTAATTCACGTGTCCCCAAAATACTGCAGTGCTGCCTGTGCATTCTGAGATGTCTGAACTTTCATGGAACAGTGGCTAAAATCAGTTATCAGCAAAATACTCCACTGCCACCTCAATTTTTTTTTTTTTTTCTTGTAGGAAAACGCATCTGTGCAGGAGAAGGTCTGGCCCGGATGGAGATATTCATATTTTTAACATCCATCCTGCAGACCTTTACTTTGAAGCCTATTATTGATCACAAAGATATTGACATTACCCCAATAATCACCAGTCTGGCAAATATGCCCCAACCCTATGAGGTCTCTTTTGTTCCACGTTAGCCAAGTGAAGACAGTTTCCAGCTCCCAAACTCATGAGTGCTCTGGTTGAAGGACAGTCATTCTTCAATCTGTTGAAACACTCAGATCATTTAGTACATACTTTATGGAGAGAAGAGTGCTTATAAAAGAAAATTGTGTGGTGCTTTTATAATCACCACAGCCAGCTCTTAACAGAGTAGGCAATCACACAGGGAAGTACACAGCTCTCTGTGCAAAATTACAGATTCTCTTCTGCACCTACCTCACCCAGCTCTGCTTCCTGTCTGGCTCCTGACACGCCAGGCTGTCTGCAGTAGTTCTCTGAAAGCCCTGCTGCTCCTGTCCCTATCACCTGAGGGGTTCCAGCAGAAACAGATACTTGTACTCCAAGGATTTTACAGACTCTGCTTGAAGTACCTCTCTCCTCTGTACTTTCAGTCCGTTTGCGATCTATTTGTAAAGGCAAGCATAAAACACGGAGGTATTTTTGTGTTAGATGATGATCATCTATTGTATGTTCTTGCCCCAGTACTTACTGTCTACTGTGGTGGGGATGGAGTTTATCAATGACTGGGCAGAGGGTCATCTTCTGTGTGATTATAGTGAGAGTTTGTGAAATTATAATTTATACTGCAAAATAAAGAAGTAGTGTACTGAATTGTTATTTTTCTGACATCCCAGAACATCTTTTAGTGAAAAACCTGTGTCTACAAAGCTTATACTCCAAAATCTCTTTCAAGTCTTGTACACCTCTGACTGTTTCATTTCACTCACTTATATGAAACGTACTATGGCTTGAAGAATGAGCTGGCTAATGACCTATAAACTTCCATTCCCAGTGTGCGATAAAGCTGCATTGACCCTATGGGACCTATCAGAACCCTGACTGTGGTTACAGAGCTGTTCATTGTGGAAAAAAAGGACAAATTAAATACCAGGATCCCAGCCAGTGCCTTTTCCTAGATGAATGCCAGCTTGCTTCTTCCCATTATTTTATGAAGTACATAAAGATCACTACAGCAATATTACAATCAGGAAAAAAATTGTAAATAAGAGTTTACATGACTTGCCAAGCATACATGTACAGATCCATAACTGGCATTTCCTGTCTTCATCACGTTCCCAGCAATGTAGAGAGCTGAATCTGTACTATGTGGGAAAAGACAGCTGTAATATTACCACAATGGCATTAACTGTTTATGTGAAACAGACAGAACTAGTTTCCTTTCAAAGGTTAATAAGCTAGATACCAGGAGTTAGTAGCGTGGCATTGCAAAGGCAAAAAGCCACAAATGTCACAGGATCACAGAAATAAGTCCCCTCACCAGATAAAAAGAAGAAAGCACTGTACTTCCTCTTTAGCTGTGCCACGACTAGAATAGCCAAAACAAACGAGGGAGCAGCTTCATTGTTCCAGATATCTTCCTCCATGCTGAAAAGTCAAGGAGGCAGCCAGTGCAGATCAGCAAGAAAACAGCTTTAGCAGCCAGAAACTCCACCACGGTATGAAGTGGGCTTTGGGATTAGAGGAGGGCTAAAGCCATGTGCCCTGATTCTGAAGACTCTGGATATCTCCACAAAGTACTGCTCTGAAAGTTGACTGACTTCAGAAAAACTGGTTAGAACAGCTGGGCAGAACTGTCTTAAGAAGCCGGAAAAAAAAGAACTCTCCTCTGGAGCTGAACTCTTCTGTTTCTGCTAAAAGAGCTGTATTTGCTAGGCTGATTTTCATCCCCTGGTTTGCAGTTGCAGTCCAAGCCATCAAGAACTGCTTCAGCTCCAAAGTGGTTGTGTAGACCATTTTGATTACACACTTTGTCCCTGGACTCTCATTCATCAGCCCTCCCTCTTCCGTTTTCCTCCTGTTCCTCCCTTCAAGAACCCACTACTTTATAATTCTATTTTCCACCAGAAAATGTTGTGATAGAGAACAGTGAGATTTAATCTCCTTAGGTACCTCCTCTGGAATTTCTCAGGGACTCTCCAGGTGAAACATCTGAGCAGTAACCAAGTCGTGCATTTGCTTTTGGACTGACTATACCTTTCCCCAGTACAAAGCTGATCACACACACCTAACTATGTCTCTTCTATGGTGCTACTCTCCAAGGACCTGCCATCCTTGACACGATTTGGATTCTACCAGTGACACAAAGGTCCCTCAGGCAGGGAAGATAATAGTTACTCAGAGTAACAACTGGGAACATAGCTGTCAGCTCTCGGCCTGAGATGCCACTGTCACACAGTTCTCCAGCCAGCCAGCAAGTCAGTCTCTAAAATTTCCTCTCAACAAGTCACTTGTGGGACAAGCCCCTCTTCTCATTTTTGCTTCCTGGATTTGTGAAGGAACTCACTATTTCTTACCTTTCTTACCTGAAAGCGGTAAGCACTTGGTAGCGGTGCATGGCTAGAAGGATTTTCATCTTCAGAGTCCCTGGAGGTTTTCATCCTTGTAGTTTTAACACAGTACTGTATTTTGTACATGCAGAAACGCAACTTTTTCAACAGCAACAGGACTTGGTCCGTATTGTGCCTTTCCTGCGGGATCTGTGGTTTTCCCTGCTGACACTGCGCCTCCTTGCATCCCCCTGCAGTCCTGCCAGGTAACAGTATGAGCACAGAAATGCTATTTCTATCTCAAACCCAGGATCTGCAAACTGATGGTGAAGGCTCTCAAAAGTCATCTGCTTCACACTTTTTAGAGAGCATTAGGGAAAAGTGTCCATCCTGACTAATCAGTGGCTGTACACAGCCTGACAGCATGATGATCTTTATCACACTGGCACCTGACTAGACATTCTTTGGAACACTCTAAGAAGTTTGAACCACTTCTTTCTTATGTATCAGCACTTCTACTGTCTTCAACTGCAACTCACTCAAAAGACAGCTTGAATTACTAAAGGTCAAGAGCTACAGAAAAAATATCCTTGGAGTAGGAGGAACACCTGTTCAGTAAAAAGGGCTCTGCCAAATTACCGATTTGGAACACTGTTAACCTAGTAGAGAAGCAGCTTTTTGTGCTAGGCATGCCACTTCAAAAACTACTAGGATCAAAACTCACTGGTAGAGAATGGATCTCCTAAGTTCACTGAGCATGTGATAAAGTAATATGTCTTGAAATTTCACCTGAGGTCCAGACAGTCAAAGAATGTAATTGCAGGAATACTTGATGAAGAGTTTAAAATACATTCTCTTCTATCATCCCCAGTAGATTGAAGGAGTTTGTCTTTATTAAGAGACTCCTTTGAAAAAATTAAAAAAAAACAGCTTGCATAATCTTTCCAACAGACCATAAGACTCCAGAGAAATAAATGCAGCAAGTTTATTGTAAATTTATAGTAATTAGCCTCTCTATTTCAAATAGATAAAAGGGGATACCAAAATGAAGTGTTTTCAATACCTCACCCAGTAAGTCCAAAGGTCCGGGTATCTTCCCAATACAGAGCTCAATGAAGGAAAAATTGAAGTCCTGCTGCTACTAAGGGAAAACGTCTTTACAGATTACAGTAGACTTTCCCCAAATCAAGTATTTCATGTGGAAAACAGGACTAACACACAAATAGCCAATATCGACATGAGTTAAGGACAAGCTTCTACTTTTCACTGCAGAACTGAGGCAACAGTACCCCTTGAGAAGAGAAAAATATTATTCAGCCTTAAGCCTGAATACAGCCTACTGTATTCAACAGCTGGAAAAAGTTCCCAGTCTCCATGTTAGCTGTAACCAAATCCTTGTCAACATACAGAATCACTGTTGTGCAAAACCAGAGATCAGTCTGATTCACCGCCCAACTCCGGTTTATAGACTGTTGTAATTTCATCGTTTCTCCAGTTTTTTGTACTTGGCTTCTGCAGAAGGAAAAATAATATTTTAGTACTTGGTAGGTAAAAGCTTTGCATCCTGTAAGCTAATTTACTGTATTGTTCAGGATCCTTTTTTACTAATGCATTTAGGCAAATATAATTGTACAATCATTTTTTTTAAGAACCTGGTGCTTAAGTCAGACAATAATATTAATTTAAGCCAAGGGTGCTTGCGTGCCTGGTGGAACCTCAATTTGCAAGGTTAAACCTCAGTCTTTAAAACAGGAGTCAGTGCATACCATAAAAAAGAAAACAAGCCTCACCAATAAGCTGTAGTTGGATACCAACACCTGTACTAGTCCACCATAATGTAACTTGTTACACGAATCTTTTCCCAACGCTTATCACTTCACAGTGTTTGTGTTCAAATGCAGCATAGGCAACTCTACAGCTCAGATTTGTTAAACAAAACAGAGTTTACTTTCTTTCTTTTTAAATCTCCTTGCAAGGCACTATGCTGCTAGGTCTTAACAGCGGAGGACGATAGTTACCAAGTTTTTTGGAATATGCATCCAGTTTATAAGCTGCCTGCTCCAGAGCTGCAACCTGTTCCTCAATTAGGTTTATCTGTTCCAGATACGGCTGAAGATCAGCATCTTAAAAAAGCATAAAAATGTTATCTGTCAGTTCTCAGTAATGCACTTCCAAGAAACAGTTCACACTTTAAACACAAAAGTTTCTTACTACATTCTTCAGATAGGACAGTTCAAAAGGCCCTTCCCTCCCCTGCCCCAAAATTAAGTGGTGACACTGACAGCCATGTTCCAGGAAAATATGGAATGTTTAAGAGTATTGTCTAGTCTCTAACACAAGTAACAAGAGAACGTGAATTAAAAGATGTGTTATACCTATCAGATCTAGGATCTGGGATAAACCAGGACACAAATTCAGATGTATTTTCTCTTGCAGTAATCTACAGAGTCTAAAGCTAAGAAATATAGGAGACTGGCATTGTACAGCAGCACTTCTATTTCAGTGAGCTTTCTTTCCTTCAGCACTAATGGAGTGTGAACCTTCTGACTCTAAGATGCTTCATTTCCCAAACAAGTGCACCATTCATCACACCCTTACCTTATTTGGTGTACTTACATTTTTGATTTAAATCCTTCAGATTTCTACTGATGTTTATAGCAATATCTTTCATTTCTAAGTACTTCAAGCTAGTCAGCTTATTCATGTTTTCCAAGAGTTTGTAGTCTTCACTGGTGGCTTAAAAAATAATGTTTACTTTAATTAAAGGTGATGCAGTTTGAATTGTGTGCAGACTCTTAAAGAGGACAAGAGATTTCAAACCAACAGCTAAAAGAAGCACAACAATTTAGATGACAATACAGGTTATTAGTATACACTCTACAAAAAGATGACATTTTGTGAATTGCAAAAATCAACTGCACTGATGAATTCACTTCTGAATTTTTTTTTGAGAAAAATTTACTAAGTCCTCATGTTTTTACTCTTAATTCTGTCAGTTAGATGCTTATGTTTACAAAACTGATAGCACAAATCTAGGCTGGTCATCTATACCATATACCCCTCAAGTCTGTGCAAATCAGTAGTACTGTAGAGTGCTTTCAAAATTAGAGCCTATGGAATGCACTAACTTGATGAGCAGTTTACTTTCCTCCAGTTAACTTTGCACAGCAGTTTATTCTAAAGCATAATGTTGGAAAAAGTGTATGATACTTGCTCTCAGGAAAAAAATGACTCCACTCTCTGTAGTGCTTCCCTCCTAGTCTGTCTTAACCTAGACCACTTTTGCTGATTGATTTTCCATGTACAAACTTCTTCAAGCCAAAAACAAATTAGTTTCTTTAAGCTGCTGATATCATACTGAATTATTCTGAAAAGTATTTGTGCTATTCTGCAACTTCATTAAATTAATATAACTAATCTCAGTATTGTTAACAGCCTAGCAACATGCCCAATTTGGACTGCAAGTCCTACCAGATGTGATCTAAATAGTTACAGTTGAGACAAACCACACAACAGATTTCTTTGAAAGAAAGTGAAAAGAAAGAAGAACTTGAAGGTCAGTATTGCAGTGCCTTACCTGTCAGTTCACCCGTCAAGTAAGTGGCCATTTTGCTGAACATATCTTTGCAGAGTTCATTGATGTCTGCCTCCGCTGGCTCCTTAGCTTCTTCTGCGGTTTCAACAGCAGGATCCTCTACTCAGGGTAAAGACAAGTTTAAGGCAAAAATAGCGAGTACAGAAACACACCAGAAAAGATTAAATCGTCCCATTTTTCCCCTTTCAAACTGCCTACAGCAACTTTCCATGTGAGTTGTGTACTTTACACTACTAAGGGGTAACAACCCATAGCAGCTTCCTTGAAGTAGCACTAACATTATTTCAAAATAATACTTTAGGCAGCATTCAATAGACAGGCACCCGGCCTGACCGCACAGACAAGTATTAGCCCCCCTCCTGTGCTTAGACAGCAAAGCAATTTGGGGAGAACTTCTGAGTGGCGGCTGTTTATTTCTAGTCACTGACTCGGAACGGAAGCACGGCTGCCACAGTCCGCTTCACACAGGCTACAACAGATCCCCACCTGCGGAAAGCGGTAATCGCCGCGTTTCTTCTCCAAACCCGCTTCTACCACAGCCTGCCCTTGTTCGGCCTTCCCCGGAGCACTCCGGCACCTGTTCCCCAACCCGACAGGCCGCTCTTTCTCCCGTCGGCAGCGTCTGCCGGCTCCCACACGAACGCTGCCCGAAGCCCGCGGCTCCCTCCGACCCAAGCGGCGGCGCGGGGCGGCCCGGCTGGCGCGGGCAGGACTCGGCCGGGCCCCGGGGCAGCAGCAGCAGTGGTAGCAGTAGTAGCAGTACCAGTAGCAGCAGCAGGCGTACGGCCCGGCCCGGCCGGCATACGACAGGCCGCGGGCGCGCCGGGAGCTCCTGCCCGCGCCGCGGCCTTCCCGGTCCCTAACCCGCACCGCCACCCCGGGGCACGCCCGACCCCTGTCCCGGTCCCCCGGGTCCTTACGCTTAGCGGGCTGCGCGCCGGCCTCGGGCGGCCCCTCCGCCGCGGCCGCCATGGGGCCAGAGCCCCTCCCCCGGCACCGCCCCGCCTCCTCCGGCCCGCTCCAGGCCCGGCACCGCCCCGCGCCCGCCGCGGGGAGGAGCCCCCGCAGCCTCCGCCCGCTGAGGGGTGGCCTCGGCGGGTGTACGGTGTGCCAGCGCTGCGGGAGCCCGGCTGCAGGAAAGAGATACCGAGGCGTAAAACGTGGTACGAAGTTACTTTGCTCCAGCTGTTAAAGGCAGTGAAGCAGAACCGAGAGGGCCTAGCTTGTGCTCGATGCGGCCGCGCCTTCAGTGCGATTATTTCCCCCTTCAGCAGCGCAACCGCACCGCTCATTGCAAGAGCACAGGCAGGACCCTTCACACCGCACGCCCGGTTCAGGAGCTGCTGCTAGCCCGGTCCTCACAGGCAAAGTCTTCAGTCCTGTGTTTGAGGATGTTTTCCTTTGGCTTAGCTGATCGGCTTATAGCTGCAGGTCTTAATGCGATTTAAAAGCATCTCTGCTGTTGCTGATGAGATGGTGAGGAGACATGTCCCGGCACGATAGTCTGTCCTCTGGGGACTGCGGTACACGTTACTGTAGTTGCCACCCCGGTGTCTACACAAGGTTTTTTTCAGTCCATAGTGTAAGTAGCACTATGTAGAGATAGTGCAGCTAAGAATTAAGTCTGTTTTTAAAAACCTCTGCCAGTAGTAAGTATATAAATTTTTATTTAGACAAAAATAAAGAAAAAGGGCACTCCCTCTCCTCCTTTTAAGTAGTAAATATATTTCTTGCTGTCCACAGCGGGGGGGGGGGGGGTTTTTTGGTTTGTTTTTTTTGTTTCTTTTTTTACAGTACAACAGTATATATTTCTCTTTTTAAGGAGGATGTCTTACACCACTGCTGTTTCACTTTTAATGAAGCTAAAGTTGTTTCTGGAAGTAGCTTTCACTGAGAAGCTACTAGAAGTGTAACTGTTCTTTCCTGATACTGAGTGCTTGATCTCTGTACTGACTTCACACTCAAATGCACCTCCAACACACCATGAATGGTCTCTGTCTCTCCTCAGACGTGACAGGTACTAACAAGGGGCAACATATCAATGCATAAATGCCACCATCACCTTCCACCTTTTGTGATGGAGAAGCTCACATGTTCAATGGAATATTTCGTGTATAAGATGGCCACAGAATAATAATGGTTTCCACTATGAAGTTTGATATGTACCTAAGGAATTATGAGAATTATATTTTCTTTAAAAAGATCACTTACGCAATATACATAAATGCATTTCTTCTTAAAACCCACTATCACAATCCTGTGGAGATCACGCTTCAGAAACCGGGGAACAGGGTTCCCATCTGAAGTCCAGCAAAGTCAGCCGAAACATTCTGGCAATCTCCAGTAGGCCCTAACAAGCTCTGCAGTTTTAACACCTGAGAAGCTGCAGGGCAAGGCAACACAGGAGTCTATGTGAACTTCCTCATAAACCGGAGTTTTGCATAGGCAATGATAAGGAAGATAACAGTCATGCAGAAGAGAGCCACTATGTTTTCCCACATTGCCCAGCTGGTAGGGGCGATTCCTTGGCTGCACAGGTATGCTTCACCAGAGCACCTGCAGAAAAGCATGGGGCACAAGTTCCTATTATTATGTGGTACACATCTTCAGATAATTACTTTTATTCCTGTTTGTCCTGGGTTACCTGGTATTCTATTACCATTTTTAGCAATGTTCCCTGCCTCCTCCCTTTGGGCTATGATCTGNCCACAAAGATCCTTCTACCCTCAACTCTAACAAACAGGTGATAGAAACAGACAAACTCCATAACCCATCACCAAATAAAGCTTAAGGGACAAATCTACATCTCTAGTTCTCATAATTTTGCAGTAGTAACCTAATTGTTCTTTATAGATAACTGGCAATTTATGAGAAAACCTCAGAACCACCTTAAACCGTGGTAAGTACAGAAGCATTAGTTTCCCACCACAATCACTGGAAGTCCAAAAGCCATGGAAATAGTGCACTGCACTGTTCCCTGCAAAATACTTAGTTTGCCATCTCTGGTACATGTCATGAAATATTTGCACTGCTTAAGGTATCAATAACCTAGAGTATTTCAAATGGGGCCAAATGGAGCACAGAGAGAGATACCTTGGCTCTCTGCTGTATCAGCAGGGAGGTTATTATTTACAAACAAGCTCTATGGGGCAGGCATGTTTCTGATCATAGGTCTACTGCTTTCTGGCAACTCTGTAGCTGTGCACACACTTAATTTCCCTTGGTTTTTGTCCCTGGATTTGTTTAGGAAAACTGATCAGTCAGGGCTAGGCTATCAGATACAAAGCTTAATTTAGTGCATCTGCCTATTTTTACAAGAAAAGTTTCATTCCTACTTCGCTCTTGGGTAATCGTGGAGTTTTACTATATAATCTTAAAATACATTACTTTGGGACACGTTGAGACTAGCTTGTAAGCAGTTATTCTGTGAATAGTATAAAAATTTGACACAGACTTCCCTTTAAGCAAGTCATCACAATTCAAGCCCAGATCCACCATGAGTTACTCACATTTCTTCTGAAATATCAGGGGGACAACTGCCTGTATCTCCCACAAACACTGTAGCATTTGGATTCTTCTCACCACAGAAGTAGAGATCTCTGTATTCATTCACCTGAAGAGCCTAGGGAAAGAGGCAGATGAGATTTTTGCAGAGTTCATGGTTTGGGGTATTAAAACTGGAACACTTCAAAGGAACTTGATTATTAGAATACACGTACCACCACTCTTGGAATCATATGTTCATGTTCCTTTTTATTTTCAAGCTCTTAATCACCGCCTTTCTTAGGAACTGCTCCAAGTTCTAGACGTAGGGTGGTTTGATGTCCCAGGCCTTGGCTATAAAGTTACTTAGCCACGGGTTTCTGTCTTGCCAGCTACAAGGTCCTGTTCATCCACTTTCACCTGGGTCAATCTACTGATCCAGAAAACCATGTAGCTGGCAGCAGACACTCCAGCACAACCACACTGAAGGCATGGCAGAGTCAGCCAAGGCAAGACGTGAAGGGTTCCCTAGCACTGGCATCCTGCATTCACTGCTATCTCAGAGGACACTTCCACATTGAGTAACACTGATAAAATACCTCAGTGATACCCAGACAATGAGGTCTCACACATCTCCCACTCTGCACCAGCTCCAGCATTCATTTCAGTCATTTTTACTCAAAGTAGGGCACTATTCCTTCCAAAGAGGCTTGGCCAGGATGAAAACCGGAGATGGAAACACAAGTCCCACCTGTGACCTGCTCTATCTATTTACTGTGTTTCAAGCAGCTGCACCCTTAGATTTCTGCTTACCCAGCTTACCCAGCTCCTTACCATTCAGAAAAGTCATATTTCACTTCAGAGGAAGCCACACTGAAGACTGAGACACTTGGGCACTATAGTAAATCCTTTAACCAGCTCCAAAGTCATTGGTCTCAGACTGGTCACCCATACAGTAGTGCCTGAAGAGGCTGTACAGTATTTTATTTTATTCTAAACCACAGGGATCAACTATCAGGCTAGGAGTTAGTGCCTCATGGACAGCTTGCTCTGCTGCTATCCAAGCAACACTAATTTTGTAGCACAAAGTGTTTGTTCAGTCTCTGAGACTTCCAGCTCTCACACAGAGTTCTAACTTTTGCTTCCTTTTTGAGGCTGGCTGTTTTGCTCTTTTTTTTTTTACCACGTTCATGCAACGAAACAAACCAAATCTGGCTTTTTAGAGAACTTCACTTTATACTCAAAGCCTCTCCAGGAAGCAGCAGTGTGGCTACATTACTCAGAGGAGACCAATGCTACTTTCTACTCACAGTGAGGCCATATCGGGGGATGCTGAAGTACTTGAGCCAGTTCAGCCAGCCCATTACTGAAGGGAGGTTCACTAAGAGGCCTGAAAAGATCTGAAATAGAACAGTAGAGATTGATGAGTCACAGATTCTGTTTACTGCAAATAATACCATTCCTGCACAGATGCTGCAGTTCCCAGCAGAGGTGCACTGGGATCGATGGACCTACTACTGCTGACATGCCTGTACCCACAGACATTGGAGCTGCTGGCCCAACAGCACACCCAAGTACTTCAGCTGAACTGCTTGCAAAGAGGTCAGAAAGGTTTTTTAGATCCACATGTGGGCTAACAAGCATGATCACAACTTCTTACTCAGGAGGACTGTCCTATGGTAGAGCTAGCCAGAGGCTAAAGAAGGATGACTGGGAGATAAAAAAGTGGGAGAATCAGAAATGAGAAAAATGGGGAGCCTTAAGGGCTGTTATTGTTTCAGTCTTCTCCTCTGTCCTACCGCTTTTATCCATGCTTTCTCTTGTCTGGAAAAAGATTTGCTTTTACTTCTTAGCACAAGTGGTCTTCGTAGCTAAACATGACACTTCAGCTTCTGCTTCATCACAAGTGATCTTGCGCTTACTCCACTGACTTTCAGGACATGCGTGTGTCACTCCTTATATACTGTGACTTAACTCAATGTATGTCAGCTGCCCTTCACTACACATGCACACTTCTCACCCACAGCAAGCAGCTGAAGCAGTACACTATCACTTGGCTATTACAAAAGCAGATTAAATTGCAAATCGTGAATAAGGGATGTACTGTGGCTCAGAGTATGTACATAGACACTGACCACGAATCACCTAACAAGAAGTGTATAACTTGGTAGGTCTCACAGTCAAGAAGTTTCATCACCAGCATCACCTCTTTGAAAAAGAATTCACCGCTCTCATATATGAGTAGCCAAAATTCCTTTCTCTCTCGTTCTCTTCCTTAAACAATCCTTGGGGAAGAGTATTGAAGTAATTTCTTGAACCCAAGGGCAATACTGAATTACAAAATAGAGAGGGTTTGAGCCTTCTAATCCCACTTGGGGAGCAAAAATTAATGTAAAAAATCAACGGATCTAAAGTTTATTCCAAAACTTTTTCCTTTAAATTACATAGTTGACCACTTAGATTTCTAATACTGGAAATGCGAGATTTTTTTTAAAATCAATTTTTAAAGGACAATTTATTAAAAACAAACAACACTTGTTTGGGACACACTGTTTGGAAAGTTCTGGTGGCATCACAACTACTGAACTGCACCTGAGCAGTGATCTGACCCTTAGACTATAAGCTGGCAGACATGTATCTTTGACCCTATAGTGACAATAAAATCACAAGCACGGGGCTGACATGCCACTGGGCTATGTATATTTTAGCCTGCCTAGGGCTAGCTCAACCCAATCCTCTCAGCTATTCTCAGCTCTTTCCTCCCCTCTGGGAGAAGAACACACCCCCTTATATACTTACAAGCATCAGGACAAAACAAATAGTGATGAGCAGATTGGCCACGGCCACCACGTCCATCCCAGCACTGATAGCCAGGGACATGGCTGTGGCAGTGTAGGACACCAGCACCAGGGTCAGCATGAAGAAGAAGAACCGCCCTGCAACAGCCTGGTATCCTGTGAAAAAGCAGAAAGGTAAGAGTCCAGTAAACAACCACATTATGAATCCCAGAGAGGTACACTTGGATTCCTATACAAGACAGGCAAATCATGAAGAAAGACCAAGTTTGGAATTGGCAGGAACTATGTATGCTTCAGAGGCCCAAAGAGCACTACCAAAAGGCGTTGTCAGGCAGGTCCCTGTCTTAGCTAGTATCTCTGCCCCTGCCCCAGAGTCCTCCAAAGTTACGACGGCAAGGGCTTAAATCAGTTGAAAGGTTCAAGTAGTAGTACGTTATAGATACAGGAATTAAGCTCTGGCTAAGTCAGAAATCCAGTGTGTTGGAAGATGACAGGTTCAATGAAAGCATCAATTCTTTACCAATCATCCAGTAACTGATGCATGAGAATATGATGGCTGGAGTAGTTCTCATGGGCAGCAGATCTCCTATCATCAAGGCCAGGAAGTAGGCAGAGACACGGTAATATCCACTGGTGTACTGATGGCTGTGAGGACAGGAAGGAGGGGAGTTGTACAGGTTTAGAGGTTCTAGAGGACACAGGCTCAGAGTGCGTGTTTGGTTTATTCTGATTTGTTTCCTGCTCTTTCTGCCACTGACTCCTTTCTATGCAAATTGCTTATATTCTCTGTGCTATCACTGAGCGCTCTGTAAAGGGCTGATCTGTCTCACAGACCTTGCAGTCAAACTGACAGCCCTTCCAAGGAAAGTGAATGAAAGCCTGTGTGACTGCCATGTAAAATACCAGAACTCCTAAATCTCTTTTCAGAGACAAAGATCCTTAACACAAGAGCACAGGGAAGCATTAGGCTGCTATAAACTGGAGGAACACTTCATCCACTGGTAACTCATACAGCTGCATCCAGGGAACAAAAAATGATACCCAGCAATGGGAAAACACCTCTGGGACATCAACTCACCCCAGTTCACAGGGCAATTAAATGTCATTATGATTGTTTTGCTGCTTAATGGAGCTCATGAAAAGATGCTTTAACTGGTGAGGTGCCTAAGTCCCCACTGAAACAGCTGGTAAACTACAAGCAGGGCAGACTAGCAAGAAATGGCAGCTTGGGGGAATTTCACTCCTGAGCAGTTGTTAGGGTCAATACTAAGCTGCTCTGAGCAGCCTGTGGGTGGACATGTACATTCCAGGCATAAATCTCCAGTTTCCTCTTGACTGCATAGGATCTGTCTCTTGCCCTTCCATTGCATGAGCTGGAGGCACCTCCAAACTATACTTCCAACATATATGTATGTATATATACGTGTGTATACTGTATCTACATGCATTTACCTACATATACACACTTACAAACACATATACACATATGTATATATATAAAAATAGAAAGAATAATTATAAAGATATTATACATAAATAATATTATAAGTAATACAGTAACTAAATATAATTATATATTAAAGTAATTATTTATAACAAGAATGTAATAATCGAGCACATCCCTCTAGAGAGATGCACTTGATTATTAACCAGCTCTTGTAAGCCAGACAGCAGCCCCCTTCATCTGAGCATCCCTTGCAAAGTTTTTCCAGGAACTCTCTCTTCATTTTTGCACAGTCTTGCCACTTTAGGACCATTGCAAGACAGTGTTTCAGCCCTTGTGAGCAAGAGGGCAGGAAGGGTTCACACTCCGCAGGATTCACAGGCTCACAAAACCAGCTGTTACCAGAAGTGAGTAGGAAAAGCAGTTCCATTAAACTGTCACAGCAAGCAAGTAAAAGCATTTCTTCCTTCCCTCAGCTCTTAGCATTTCAGCTCCCTGCTCTACAGACTAATTTAGCATTACTATTACAATCTGATGCAAGGGAGCAATCAAGTCTTTGGTGGTAATAATTTTGTTTAGCGTGTAAGATACTCCCCCATCTCATTCCAGCATATGAGACAGTCCAAGTGCCTTACTACTTACACAAATAGTTTCTTGTCTCTGATGAATAGCTCAATTGCAGAGACGCTGGAAAAACACTGGTTTGTGGTGACAAAAAACAAGGATCCAACCCTAGAAGGCAAAACAGAACACTGGAAAAGTGAGGGAACAACCAGATCAAATGCCGTCAGCCTTATCATCATACCACCAAGTCAGTGCTTTTCTCTGTCCACAGAATGGAGATATTTAATTGTGCTACTGTAAATCTTAGCTGTATCCTTTTATCTTTCCTTTTACATCCCCTTTGTAGTTATGTGCAAGCCTGAGAGAACTGTGGTGCCTTTAGGACCCTGGCAATTTCCTGCTGCAGTGCACTGAGGCTTGTGAACCCAACCCTCCTTTGTATTCCAAGTGGATCCCAAGGCCTTCCTTCCCTGTGTCTCAAACCTGACTGCTACAGATAGAAAAATGAGCAAAGCTGTGGCTTTTCATCTTACCGATTCTGAATGCCACTTCGGTCCAGTTTTACACCAAAAAAGATAGCACCCACAACCAAGGCTAGAATTACAGTCACTGCAATCTGGAGGGGGAAAGAAGAACGGAAAAAGGAAGTCCTTCAGGTAAGCAAAAAAGTTAGGAACTAACATTATTAAGTCATATGCAGGGCTTGAGATTCACACCTGCCTAAAGCCTTGCTCTTGTGAGGCAATGTATACCTATGACACACATAATTAAATCCTTATGACAGTTTTTCAGATTTTATCTTTGCTTTCCTACTTTGTTCTTTGGCTAAGAGAGTTTAGTACAAACACGCTTACAGAATAACCGAGTTTACAATTTAAAGTGAGGCACAAAATTAACATCAACCTAGAAGATCCCCAAGTGAACCAGAGAATGGAGCACCTTCTCCCCACCCCAATCTTCAGGTCAGTCCTTAGCTAAACTAAACTGGAGGCTTTTCTCCAGAGGCCAGAAAGGTAGCTGAGCATCTCACTCCACTTACATGGGAGTGGCACAGGATTTTTCTGTTTTCCTATCTCCCTTTGAAAACAAGATTCTGTCCTACAAACTGCAGATTATGGGACTGAGAGCAGCAAGAGTCTGAGACTTTTAGCAATTGTTACCTACTTGTGCAATGGAGGCCTGTGGGTTCCTGATGAGATTTTTCAGGGAACGCTTGGACACCCAGTACAGCTGAGTGAGGAAGCCATTTGCATAGGTAATCTCATGCTCCTGTTTAGATAGTCTCTGCTTGCTTCCCTGTCCAAGCTCCACTTTCCCCAGTGCTTCCTTTGTGCTCTGATACAGGCTGGAGCTGAGATATTTCTGGTGCAGCACATCTACCACACTGCTATCCACATTGTCTTCTGCCACTCCGTTTTCACTGCTCACTTCTGCGTGAGAAAAAGAAGATATGGCTTGTGATTCCCTATGAACCTGACCTTCAGATATGGCCCATCAATAAACTCAGCAGTCCTGGAGGCTGAAGAAAAAGGCAGAAATGCCCAGAGAATTTGTTCAAGCCTCTAGCTCTGAGTTTAGGACGCTAGCTTGAGTGAGAGGTTTTTCTTGCATTTTTAATCAAACCTAGCTAATCTGCCCATTCCTTCTGGCACAAACCAGTCATACTCTTAAAACAAGGCACCAGAAAACCTTTGTTTCATTCAATTTGGACAAAATCAATGTTTGCTCTAATTCACATCACCGAAAAGTGCTTTACAAAATCTGTTCCCTAATAATCCTTCTGTCAATGATATGTTACAGCATCCCAAAACAAGTATTTCCAAACATTTCGCTCACTATATTGGTACAGAAGTTGTTCTCTAATAGTTCCAGTCTTTTTCACTCTCCTGTAAATCCATCACTCTGCAGCAGCCTCTTATGTGACTGAAAACTTCTGTCAGCTGCCTCTTGAAACTAAGCACTTCTAGTTTGTCCAGTCTTTCCCACACAGATTTTTTTTTAAATTTTTGATATTTGTCATTGCTCTCCTATAAAACTAAAGCAAAAAAACCCTTTTAAAAGTTTACCGAGCTCTTTAAAGAAGCCCAAAACAAAATATATATATTAGTAGGAAAAATAAAAAGATAATGAAATGCCCTTAGACTTGAGGAAACCCAGAGTATAAAAGCTTGCCATCACCACATACAACTTTCCTTCTATACTAGCCAGCAGTGGATTTCTCCCTCACAAGTTACCTTTTCCTGTGTCCACAGGTCTGTGCTCTTCCTTGCTTGCTGCCACAGCAGTTGAATCACCATTTATGACATCGAGGAAGAAGTCAGCTGGATTATTGAAGGGTTCACATTCATATCCTTAAAAACAAAAAACAGAACAGACCAAACCAAAACCACACATGCAACGTGTTTGTATTGCACAGAGCACATCTTAGAAGGTCAGGTCTAATACTATATCACTTTTCCATAACCCTGTTACCAGAAAGCTTCACTGCTTTTCCTAAGTGTTACTTTACAGCAGTAGGTGGACGATTTAGGAAATGGTGAATCTGATTTTATTCACTGATTTTAGGTGAGGAGAAATCTCTAACTTGCTTCTACACAGCTCAGTATGGACAGCTCTTGCCTCCTTCCCAGCACTGTTCAACCACATCCCACTCTGAAAGACAAACAGTTCCTCCGCAGAGGTTCTTGGATGTCTCTTCTACAGCCTCATGTATTTCTTCCAGAGACTCAACTCTTGCTGGTGTTTCCCTGGTCACAAGGACAACGAAGGGCTATCGAGGAGTAGCTTCTTATAATATGGTTCTAACTATGGGACAAGGAGGAAATTAAAAGCAAACAAACCCAAAGATGCTTCTACAGCTTCTCTGAGAGAAAGGAAGTGGGCTACTAAGAGGAGGAGCAGAAGTACTGACCTTGGTTAAAGCACCTCCCTTAAAGCCAGGGAAAGCTTACAGCCTAATGTGTTCGTGGTTGCATCTACAGATTGGAAGTTCACGCCACATTCTCTGTTCATTACAGTCAGACACTCTTACTCTGATTACTTGGAGAAAGGGCAGTCACCCAACAGTGCAACTATTACCCCATCTCAAGAGACACCATAATTCTGTCCTCTTGGCTGCCCACCCGCATTCAGTCTAGAGCATATTTTTGGATCAATCTATACAGATTGCAGCCGATCTGCAGGCTGTGGTTCAAAAACCACTGGATCTGCCACCGAGACCTGGTACAACTACAAGCATTATCTTGTCTGTTGGACATCGTGCTTCTACATGTCCAAGTGATTCTTGGGTTTTTGTCCTCATGCAAGGCAAAACAAAGGCAAGAGAGCCATGCTCTCTTGTCTCAAAATTTTTGGGTTTCTCATTCTGTCTTTTTCCTGTTCTAACATACCCCTGTATGTGTAAAGTCTCTAACATCCCAGTGATAAAAAGCGTGGGACTGTTATCCCATGCTAGGGTAAGAATCTACACACAGATTTAATTCATGAGCCAGTTGCTTTTGCTCTTGGCATGGAAGACTTACCAATAGAACTGAAGTACTCCAGGGCGTGCTTCGCAGGACCATGGTACAGCACCTTTCCCGAAGCCAGTAATGTCAGACTGTCAAACAGCTTGAATATGGAATAGCGGGGCTGATGGATGGAAAATATGATGGTTCGCCCTCTTCTTGAGAGCCTGAAACAGAAACAAAACATCCCTTAAGTACACCACACTTTGAATTTTAGGGAGGCAAACCCCAAGTATCTAAATCCAAGACAAACACTTGGCAACTTCTCAGGGTCTTGACCCACAAAAACTGTACTTCCCCCTTCTCTGTCACTGTGCCAGATGCTGCCTGAAAGACCTTCAAGACAACACCCATCATTAGAGGAGACCATCAGTGCAGACCAGGTAGCCAGAGTATGATGTTCTCTGTAGCTAGCAAAGCCTGAGGCCACAGCTGTGCATAAACCCTCCTCACATGTTTTTTACACCAGATGTCAACCTGACTAACTGGAACAGTCCTGCTGCGCCCAGTGGCAGCACCAGGTGTTACTTATCAGGCTGTGGAAGTCTGGCCAGCTGAGATTTCTCTTAGGTCTTCTGCTGAAGATTTACTCTAAAGAAAATTCAGAAAAAGTGTCCCTTGAGGTTTGTCAGATGCTCTTTAAAGTGCTTTAGCACTGATGGCCAGCAAGTACCCTCGACAATCAAAGACCCCTATCCACAAACAGCAGAGCAAAGCGCCCCCCACAAGCAAAACCAGACAACACGCCACAAGCCCACGAGGAGGATTAGAAAGTAATTTTCACCAAACAAGCGTTCTTTGTCTTCCTGGCATGTAACTTTGTTCTAATTGTCAGAAGACAGTTCATCTCCAAAACACTGGACACTGAGGGGAACACTACAGGTGAGGTCTTAGATCTGAGTTCAAGACTATTGTTGGGGGGGGGGGTGCGTTGTAATAGACTCGGATGGAAGGCCAGGAAATTGTGATTTCAAGGCCTGACCTCCCAGTCCACCCCTCATTGTGGCAAAGGGAAGCCGTCCAAGCTACATCTGCTTTTTGGGCTCCAATCCAATGCTTGCTGTGAAAAGATTCCCATAAGCTTAAAAAGGCTTTGGAAAAGACCCAAACAAATAATTTATTCCCACTTCTATTTGTCTAGGTTTTTGGTTTTTTTTTTTT
>VYZQ01050524.1:0-30311 GCA_013400655.1 Mystacornis crossleyi
CTTTCTCCTCGTTCCACCAGTTGCCCTGGAGCTGTAAAGTGCATCTCTGTAGATGTCCTTCTATGCAATGATTTTAAAGTGCTTTGCAGTGGCAGATGCCAACAGCATCAGATGAAATAGAGAGGAATAGCTTTACAAAGGAGGACAAACAAAGAGAAGAATGTCAGACAACCTGCAGGGAACTTGCTGCTGTCGAGAACAGGGTTCAGCTCCAGCCTCTTGTCCTGTGGGCATCCACAGGTGTATGGCCACCCCGCTGCCCTGGCTCCTCAGGGCGTGCCTGGCAAGAAGCAGCACACAGAGCTTGTGCTGGTGTATCTAATGACTCATCTGCAGGCTTGCGAAGCAAAAACCATTATCTGTGATAATGCAGATGATCGCTTCCTGCTATACACTATAGATACAGAAATGTAAGAGGCTACCAACGAATTGCAGGCATGGTAGAGCAAAATTTTGTTGTGTATTATGGCTTGGTGAGCAAGCCTTTCCTTTTTCTGTGGGTGTTTCAGTCTTGTTTCAAGGTGGGGCTGGGTGCTACTGCAAATTTCACTTCCTGGCCATCCGCCTGCATCATGATTGTGTCAAAGCTGCCCAGAGAAAGTAGAATTGCAGCTGAGATACAGCTGAGCAAGATTAAATTGCTCTTTTTGTTTGCTCTGTTTATCTTTTCCCTTGCCAGTGCACTTCCCCGAATTCCTCTGGTGCACTTTAGAACAAGTAAGCCTTTTGAAATGATTCTTCTAGCACGCAGAGAAACCACCTCAGGCAGTCATCAAAAACTCAGGCTCAATTTAAGTGAGGCATACTGGCAAGAAAGAGCAAAGGTGAAGATTTTTGCCTTGAAAAAGTGTGAAGCTGATGGTTGCAGTCTGCTGCAGAGATTTTATTTAGAAACACACACAAATATGGTCATGTAAAACATCACAGAAGACATTCATAATTCTACCGGCAGCACTTTCTTGCTAATGATGGTTTGAAGCCTAAATTGGACAAGAATAATATGTGGTTATTTATCCACTGCTTTTCTGTCTATCCACTGGCTTCACAAAACATTGACTTCATCACTCCTCTTGATGTCAGTTCCCTTCTCCAAAGTATGGCCCTTCCACTTATCCCATGCTCTGGCCCTTCAAAAGATTCATAAGAAGTTCTGTAGGTTTCTCATATTTAAAGATGAATATTGATTATATAAAAATACATTGGTACTTAAGAGTTGAGCTGGAAAAGTATGCTTCTAAGGTATCATTATTTTGCCATGAACAGGATGCTGCAGAGACTTACATATGAATGTTTGGTTTAGCACAGCACGACCTCAGTGTGGAAAATGAGCAATGTGCAAGCGCATCAGCACAGGACACTGAGAAAACAGCCAATGTTTTCATGCATTGATCTGCCTGATGGTTTCATAAATCGGTAGGTTCTGCCTTTGTAATAGCATAGAAGAGTTTCAGAAGCTAAAATTTGAAGATGCTAGTCTTTTCCTGGGTGAGATTTTTGTTCTCATTAACTCAACCTTCATACTTTCCTCTGGTGGAAAAGTTTCCAGTTTGATGACGACAATGCCCAGACTGGATGCCGGGCCAGGAAGGCAGGTGACAGCAGCAAGAAACCAGCTACAGTTACACTGGGAACTGCCACCAGTGGTACCTGGGATACAGAGACCCTATGAGGAAATAATGTCTCCGTGTGCTGAACCTGCTTGGAAGTAAGTGTATGGAAAATAAACAGCTTTGGTCATGCCAGGTTTAGTTGGGACTGCTTCCCCTTTCAACAGCTATTCAAATGCCAATCTATTTTTAACATTCCAAATATTTTAACAGCACAGTTTTGGCATGCATATTCATACCGAAGTTTGGAAGGGCTAAGTTAAGGTTTTGCTTTTACTTTTTAAAATGAAACCAGAGGTATAATGCACCACCCTCTTCAGCCAAAAGCCTGCCAATGAATGTGATTTACCTTGTAGTGGGATAGAGAGTGAGTATAAATTAGAACCTAACACCTGAAATATAGTGAGCAACACCTTCCCTTAATGTGAATGAGCAGAGCTGTGATGTCAGTGGAGCCTGACGGATTTATATCTGTGGGAGTCTGGCCCTTTGCCTGCATAACTCCTCTTGGCCGTGACTGGCAGGTCCCAAAACAGCCTCCTTTTCTGCTTCTGGACAGAGACTTTTCTCTGGCCTCCATGTGGAACTCAGAGGATATGTCTTGCAAAGTCAGAGCTAACCCATCAGGGGAGTGCTTTCCTCTTCTGCCTGACCCTGATCCTAGCAGGGGTCAAAAATCACCTGTCTCTGCAGGTTTGTGCAGGGCCAAACTCTCACTGTAGTTCCCTACATTTAACCCACACTCTGTTTAGTGAATCAAGCTTTAATGTTGAAAGTTCACTGGTGCCAAAGGTCCTTGGAAGACAAACTCCTGCTTTCAAACGTTGCTGCAGAGCCTGCCTGGAAGCTCAGGCAATGAAGGCTCCTCAAGGATTCAGGCACTCCTGAAGATGAGTGGGAAGGTGGGAACCAAAAGCTCTGACTTCTGATTCCGTCACATCCTGCCCACATTGCAGTGGCTGATGCTCCCCTACTTTGTTCAGTGGTAGAGCTACCATTTTGTTGTTTTATTTTTATTAGTTCACTGGGTATAATGTGACGCAGGGGTGATTTGGGTTGTGAGCTGCCAGCGAGCTGTCAGTCAGCTGCAATGGATGTGCTGTGCCTTGGTCCCTGTCAGCTGATACTGCAGGAGCAATTGAAATGGTTTATTGGGGTGGTATCACTGCACCCTGACCCAGACCACAAGACTCTGTTCTGGTGTTGACAAGAACGATGAACCATGGTGAACTGATGGCAACCCTTTCACCTGGTCAATATGACTTTGAATTAATCTTCTGTGGGAGTGGGGGCTCACAGCACCTGAGTGAGGCTGAGCAATGGAAAAACTGTCAGATGTCAGAGAGGGAAGGGGCTTTTCTACCGAGGATAAATCATCAGCAGGGTTCCAGCCTGTTTGGTAAAGACTGAGAAGCTGAAGCAAAGCTAAAAAAACCACTATACAACCAGACGTGTTCAGGAAACCACTGCATGCTACAGCTTTGTAAAATGAAATTGCTGCCCTGTTTCGACCCAGACGTGGCTAATCTTCAGCTGCAGATGAGACACTTTGTTTATAGCAGGCAAAGGCAGCCTGCAAGCGGCTTCAGTGAGATGCAGGACCCCTATTGTCAAGAAGAATAATACTTGATTACTAAGAGCTGAAGTCCTTGCCAGGAAGAACATGTTTCCAAGTTTATATCCTTATGATCAGAAGGATAATCTATCGATAATCCATGTTTTTTAAGGAAGAAGAACTGGAAAAACTGTCTGTGAGCAGCTGAGACTGCGTTTTTTGGTTGCCAGTGGTGAAAGGATGTATTATCACAGTCCTGGGCTCTTAATCATTGAGTGGAGTACACAAAAATAGCCAGGAAAGTTGCAGGCTGTGCTGAATGGGTTGAAAGGTTGTGGGAACATGTTCTGGCACACCCTTGTGCTGTGGCGAGATACACGACGAGGGGGAAGGGGAGAGAGCATTTCAGCGGGCCCGAGCAAAGGGAAATATACTCTTGTTTCCATATAAACCCTCTTCTCTCTTTCACTCAGCATCATTTTGCTTCCTGGAGCAGAAATAATTTCCATTAGTCATTCAGGGTAACACATTTCTAATGCATACAATGTGGAAATGTCTCAGCAGCAAATCTATGGCCGAGTTCAAATGCTGGGAAAAAGCTTTAGTATATTACACAATAAAATATTTGTAAACACAGATGACTTGAGTTTAAGAGGAACTTTGGTCAGCTGGAAAATAAACCAACACAAAATTACAACACGACAACAAGTGAGCCAAGTAGGGAACCTGCCTGTGGCTCTTAAAATACCACCACCATTGCAAGAAAAACCCAAGGCCATTGTGGGAGCAGGTAGGAGAGCAAGCACCCCGAGGAAATTAGGGTAAAGAGATATTTGGTTGGCTACCTGTGATCAGCCCATAAACCCCAGTCACTGTGCCAAAGTTGATATCAAGTTAGCTGCCTTGCTGCCAGACCGGCCAAGGCATGAATACTAATGCTGCCCTCAGCTGCCACAGAAATTGTCTCTTTGCATAAGAGGAACGAAGACCTTTTGTCCTTAACTTGCTTGTGCCAGGACTCAGCCAGGAGCTCCAGCTGCATCTGCAATCAGACAGGCTCTGCTCAGCAGCATTGTGTTTAAAACTCACTCTTCTCCGCCTCCCAGGGAGAAAATGAAAAGGAAGGCTGCACGCACGCCCTGTGGTAAGGGTGGCCCAAGGTGGTGTCCCTGCTGGGTGCACAGCAAGCAGATAAAGGCACAGCCAGAATGTGCTTTTTTCAGCACTTCAGCTGCATGAGCACAGTAGGGGACCCACTGCGGGCCCTCTGGGGCAGCAGCGGAGACAGAAGGTGGTGGGAGGTTGCGATGCAGGGCTGTTCTCGGGGTGGTGGAGGTGCAGGGATGCAGGCATGGCCTCAGAGACACTCTGGGGCCGGGAATGCTACTGTGGAATACCCCCGATTCCATGGGGCTGCGTGTTGAGGGAGAGCAGAGCAGGACAGCTTTGTACAAATCCATAAGCGAGTGGAATTCTTTCTCACTTGGCAGAAAGGTGAGGAGGGCTCTGCCAGCAAGAAGCAGGGGCAGAAGCAGGGGTCCCTTCAGCCTTGGATGGGCAGAAGCACATTGACAGCCAAATCATAGGCTGTGTGACCCAGCACCGGAGCCGTTCTCTGTGTTCCTCTTTTGAGCTGATATAGCTGGGGGTGCTGAGGTAAAAAAATTAAGAAATTAATTTTCATGGAGAATTTTTTTCCTGCTGCCTTCATGCTTGAGAGTATCCTTGCTTTTATGTTTTACCACTCCCCCAGCAGTCTTGCATGACTTTCTTGAAGATGCGCCTACATGGTGGAGTTACTGTAGGGCTGTTCAAATAGCTGCTTTTTCAGAATAGCTGTTTCTGAACAACCCAGGCTTATTCTGAAACAAGAAAACCTTATTCCAGTTAATCTTAATACTCTGTCAAGACTGACTTCTTTTTAGGATTAGGTTAAATCAGAACAGGTGAAAGAAGAGTGTCCACAAATAGAAGGACCAGGATCAGCCTTCAAATTCATACCCTTTCTTAATCAGAATGAATTGGGAAACATGGACAACTGTCCCATTGCACAGAGGAAAAAAATAAGAGTATATAGATGTGAGTCTGATATGAAAGTGCAGCATGGGCCTCCCAAGCTCCGCTCCTTCTTCTAAGCATGTAACAACTGGATGAAGATTAGTTTCTCCTCTCAGTTGCCAGTCTTATGCAATGTACTTCGTTCTTTTACACTTATGGTCATTGTTTTCCCCCTACTAACTTGTGCAAACATCAGCTTTCTCTTTATCACTCTTCCAGTCCTGTTTCTTCAAACAACTGGACGTGTACAAACAGCCAGTTCCTCATGATGTAACGCTTCCATTTTTCACATAACCACCTACCTGCAGCAAATCAGTCCATTCAAGCAAATAGGAACTCATAGCAGTTATGTCAGTCACAGGTTGTTTTCAAGAATCCAAGGGATCTCTTGATCTCAGTATACAAACTGTCACTTCCTCTGTCAGTGAATCCATGAAAATCAGCAGAACAAAAATAACAGTGACACTGAATAATTCAGTAATACACTCTGACATTATCTACTAAACTCCTGTCAACACGGCCTACCTTGCTGTTGCTGGAGCTGGCTTTACAGTCCCTTGGACTATTATTAGTCTGGTTTTTGGGTACTTAACGCCTTTTGCAAGAACAGAAATAGGAGAATAAACTGGTTTTTTTTTAATCATAATGATGTTACAGCTAGAGGGATAAAACCCCAGCCAAACACGTTTGTCACAGTTTTAGGCAAGTGGATGTAAGAATGACCAGCTCTACTAGGTCAGCCGTGTCTTTGCTGCTTGGGTTTGTGTCCATCTCCTCCTCTGCCATACTCACAGTGCAACGCAAGAGCACACTTATGAGGCAACCAGGGAGTTATGTAATTTATGACCCAAATGAAAAATCCAGGGATGGCACAGAAGTGGGTGGTTGAAGATACTTTGCCAAAGGATTCAGTAATTCTTCAGACAAGAGAAGTAAACCATAGATCTGAGTGAAGGAAAGACACAGAGTGGCTCTGGTGTTAATATAAGCGGAGCTACTACTGAGGCTCTTTAATGTGAAGGAATGAAGCACTTCCTTGGCTGTTTTGGGTTTTGCATGTAGAATCTCTTCAGCTCATGAAAGAGCAGAACAAGAGGGGGTTGTCACACGTTTGGGCTTTCTACAAATTGGATAAAAGATCTAATGTAGTATAAATATCATTAACCCAGACCAAAAAGTGAGTAACCTGAGCTTACAGGCAAAAGACAAAGCTAAACAAATTCAAAAAGTCAGTCTTTTCACAGTATCTCTATTCTAGAATAATTTATGTACAACTGTAATGGATCTGTAATCATGCAAAGTGTTTAAATCAAGACTGAACAACTTCAAAAATAAGAACTGCTGTAGCTTCAGCAGAGTTAAAAATACCATATTGAAAAATTAAGATGGGGTATTCAGACATCATTATACATAATGCTTTCTGATCTTTGAGTCTTTGTCTAGCTGCACAAGACTGGAGTAATGTGTCTTCCTGCTGTACTTTTAGTCCCTGGAATTTTTCCATAATGCACAAAGTAAGATGCAAAGTTAGTTATTCTGATTAGAAAAATACATAATTCAGATTGAGGTTTAAATTTGAAAGGTTATCATCTATTATAATTTTGCTTTTTTCCTTCTAGGTTCATGCTATCCTCTTATCAACTATGCATTATTCTATTAAACAATTGATATGAAATGTTTAATTTTAAAAGAAATTGCATATGGACGCTTTCATATTTACTTTCCCCTCATCCATGTTTTGCATTGTATTTGGCATTTTGTGCAGTGCAGATGAAGAGCAGTTTGTTACGGGTAAAGCTGTTCTTTGAAGGACAACACATGGACATTGTTTAGTATGAGGATGCATTTTATTTATTGTAGACTGGGCCACACATAAATCAGAGAGAGGGAAAAAATGTGAACCATTAGGTTCTGGGTTCTGTGTAGAGCAACAGAGTGATAATTTCCACTTGGAAAACTGTTTAGGTCAGCTTCAGGAGGGAAAGAATGAAATTTGATTGTAGTGGACCTGAAGATGAACATCATTTCCCATTTACTAGCAAATAAATATTGGTGATAAAAAACTCTTAATATTTGACCTTGAGGAGCTTCTTTAAAAGTCACACATAAACCCTTGTATACCCAGCTACCAAATGCTTTTGGCAAATCCCTGGCTGAAAAGCATCTCTTTCTAAACAAAACTTCTTAAGAAACGATATACCACATACAGAGAGCAACTAGAACATTTTTCAGTGCCACAGTGGTGTGTTTTCCGTCACCTCAGTACTCAGTTTACAAGGTGGTGTGGACACCCACCATGCTGGAGATTTGAGCCGTGCTGAGCGGCTGCAGAAACAACTGTGCTAGAGGAAAACTCAAGCACTCCCTGACCAACAAGAAGTGGCCAACTCTACACATCAAGAGAGAGCTTGACAGCACAGTCCCCTTGGTGGCAATGCTCGTCTGTCCCATCCATGGTTTAGGTCTGTAACTATCTGCTGAGGCAGGGAACTGAGGCAATTAAATTTTCGGTTTTCTCGGTAGTTGGCTTCCCCAAAGGACTCTTAAGTGAGTGCTGTTCCCAGCAGAAATGCTTGCCCAGGCTTGCTGACCATGCATCCGTACGGATCGTGGGAGCGCCTGCTCAGTTTTGCCAAGCAGGGTTAGCCCCAGTCGCTGTCCAGCTGCCCTTAATCCCAACTGGGTGGCTGCTCAGAGCTGAGCGGGGAGAGGAACAACTTCCAACAGAGCAGCAGCAACAACTACTGGGTACAGCACCATCAGAAACTGCCCTGGTCAGTCCCAAATCCCACTTGGCAGTTAGAGGGTAAACTCTGAGGATAGAGACAAGCTATCAGGAACTATCATCTGCCTGGAAAAACCTGTAAGATACTTAAGGTGGGATTTACATACATATATAGGATTTGGGAATAATACCTTAAAAGGCTTAATTTGATTATAAAACATAGAGGTCAGAGTTTCTGTAAATCCTTTAGAAGGAAAGAAAATTCAGAGCTATGGCTTGCTGGCTCAAAACAATTCTAAGCAGCTCCCTGAATGCTTAGTTTATCAAGCTTCTCAGGTAAAGACAGCACTGTTTACCCTGAACCACTTGATATACTATTTGTATCAGCAATTTTTCTGTGCTTTTGCAATGTTCTTTTTATCACAGTATGGTCAAGGCAATTGGATATTAAAAAAAAAATGTTTCAGTTAATTCTCCTAGACTCTGAACCGGGTTGACGCCAGCTTCAGATGAAAAAATAAATGCCTGGTGGTCCATAAAGCAAGCTGTTCCACTAAACAAGTACCATCTGAAAGAAGAAAATCTCACATGCCCACAGAATATCAATCATCCAAGTGGTAACCCTCTAGTGTTGCATCTCTAGGTAGCCATTTACAAGATATAGGAGATAATGGTTTGGCTGCAGAACATTTCTGGAGGAGGAAAATATTGTGGAAGAGTGGAGAAGCACGAAATCCTGTTGTTGAAGTGTCTGATGACTCTCATGTGCTTCAACAGGGTTCACATCTCCTTATTCTGCAATGTTTTTTACAAACTGCATGGAAGAAGCATGCAAAGTAGAAAGCATTTCTAGAATGGTATTATCAATCTCTGTAGGCAAGGCAGGTCGTACCCCACACAGTCACTATAATAATTAAGACTGATTTAAATCCCAAACCTACTTATTTTAGGTTATGTTTCTACTACTTCCATCTACTTCAATATCCAGAAATAGGTTAAAATTAAACTAGCAGATTTTTTAATATTCCTGTTTTGCCTAAGATACTAGATCTGTTCAGATAATCACTTTTTAAAAATCCATTTTTTTAAGAAGAATTATAAAAAAATGTCTGAAGCACTACCTTGGCTTTCATAGGATGATGGCCTGTAACTCAGTAAACAAGAGAAAGCTGTTCTGGCCCCTATTTGTACCCAAGTGCTTCTGCTGAAAGATGCAACATGATAGTAACTACTTTTCTTTTTTAAAAAAAAGCACACTACACATCTACTTTTGTCTGTAGCTGAAACAGACCTTTCACAAAAGCCATTTTCTCTCAAGTAATTTATTTCCTTGCAAAATACAATCTACCACATAAAATACAGACCAGCATGTTTCCTTCTAATTCCTTTCATCTACCATGCTTTTCAATGTTACTGTGAAGTAGGTGTTAAAAATTAAGATAGAAAACATCAGTTAGTGGGATCATATCCCCTTCAAATACCTCAATTCTTCTGCAGTGGGAAAACTTAATAGGAATTCAGAGGATTTGATTGGTTTGGAAGTTCACAGGGACTATTACACCAGAAAACAGAGTAAATGCTCCAACGTAAGATGATGATCTTCTACTAGAAGATCCTACTTCTACCAGAAGATCCTGGGGAAAGCATGGCTGAGGAAGTAGTGTCATGAGCCGGCAGGACGGCGATCTCATTTCAGTGATCTCGTTCTATTAGCATTGGGGGTGCCTTACAATGGCAAAGCATTTAATATTAATATGTAAATACTCTCAAGTGCTTTCTAAAATGTCAGTTGCCTCTCCCCCAATTTACAGGGTATTATTTTTTAACTGCTGTATTATAAAACTGTTATGCAGGTATGTTATAAGCAGTTACTAATACCTTTGCTACAGGCTGAACCTGTAAGAGCTGACTGGCAATGGGCGGTTATGGGATGCCTATTTAGGGCAGATCAAACTAATTCTTCTAACACACCTTGCCAGTATATTTTATTTCAGAGAAGTGATAAACTTTTGGTCTTAAGAGCTGTAGTGCTGATGGTTCAAGAGGCAGCTAAGTAGGTAAATACAGTAGTTTCCAGGGTGGGAGAAGAAAGGCGATGGCAAGGGGGGTACAGGCATTACGTACTTGATTATACTTTGTCTCTTCTTACATCACAGTCACAATCAGATGGACATGGGGCATTTAAAAGCTTTTTATATTTAATTAACGCATGGCTAACTTCCCTGCTGGAAGCAGGCAGTCATTGCAGTACTAGAGGAATAACTTTAGAAATGCCATTCAGCACGAAGAGGCTTAGCTGTACCTCCAGTAAGTTTCTGTACACACATTCCAACACTTACTTTTCAGGAGGGTGTAGTGATTTACACACTACTCTTAGGTAGAGGCAGTTTGAACAGCAGATTAGTAACATTAACTGACAAGCTATATGTGCCTGTAAACAATACGCAGCAGAGCTGTTGCTGTCTTTGGACTGGAACAGTTGCCACATAAAAAATACTTTGTTCATAAAAAAATACATACCCCAAGTCAGAAAGAGACCATGAGTAAGTATTGTGTAGAATTTACACGCTCAGCTCACTTCAACTGTTAACAGCTTTAAAAACAGGAAGACTAAAACCTCAAGTCTACAAAGGTCTGACAACAAGTTGTGTAATCCTGGTGCATCGTTGTTGGCAGTGTGAAGTCTGGTCTTGGTACCTCGGTGCCAGCATCCCTCAGGTGCAACCACTGCATGCTGCTTCAGTCATTCTGTGGCTTTCTGTGGAAGTATGTGCAGATCTTCCTCATGGAAACTGAAGCAGCTGCAGCCTAGCAAGAAATAAAACCAAAACCAACATGAAACACTTCTAGGTTAACAGTTCATAGGCTGCAGGAATCTCAAAGTCTCCCCTCCATCATTGCTCCAGTTTGCTCAGCTTCCCAACTAAGAGAGTAAATGAAAGGTTCTTTATTACAATCTGTCTCACAGAAAAGAGGCTTAGTACCTGCGGGAAATGCTGTCTAAATCCTAGGGTTGTCCCACTGCCATGAGAAATGCATTCCAGCTGTAGTTTCAACTTCCCTACAGCAGATAAGAGAGCTGCCGATTTCCAAGATGCAGCAAATTCAAGGAATGCTGTTGGGTATTCCTGGCATCTCCTCAGGCTATGAGAACAACACAGGAGCATCCCAAAATCTGAACAAGATCTGAACCACACTGGGCAGGAAAGCTAATTGTCCTATATTAATCTCTCTCCAGGGCAAATCCCTCTGTCTTGCGTTTAAACAACATAAAGCACAAGTAGTCACAAGTAGCTGTAGGTTTCCTATAGCCAAGATTTCTTGATACAACCACAACATGAAGAGTCCAGCTGCTATGAATAACTTAAGGAATGGTGGCTTGCCCAGGTCATATCTGATAGAAGTGCTGGAAGAGATGAAATCAGGTAAGAAATGAGATAAGCCTCAACGATGGCAACAATGTTTAGCATCAGATACTCAACTGCGAGTACAGCTAAAATTTGATTGAAAATTTACTTAACATTTACTGAAATAAGACTCAGTCAAAGACACTGGAGGACTTGGGAGTCCAGTTTCAGAGACAAGTCAAGTTTAGTTTGTTTTAAAAAAATGTAATTTCTTAGTTAAACCCTCATGCCAACGTTTTTAGCTGCTTTATAAGCTTAACTTTCTTTTCAGACCCTAGGAAGAGCTCTGTGCCAGGCTTCCTGTACCAAAAGGAGGATGATGTAGGTCAAATCCTACCCTCTGACTCTTGTACAGCTCTTTTCTGCTAGTTTTCCATCGAAGGAACTGAAGGCATTATTTAATGCCCCATAGTTCTAACATGGGTAACAAATTCTTTTGCTACCTGAGCTGGAAGAGAATTTAGCTCCTTCTTCCAGTGCTTAAGTAGCTTTCCAGTAACATAAACAGGCAGATGTGATGGTGAACACATGAACAGCAGATCTGCCAGGAAAGATATTGGCATTATTGTGCCTCTCAGAGCAGAGTAGTTTTTAAGACGACGGCTACATCCTTCAAACATCCAGCTGGGAATTGCAAGGATCTCTGAGCTCCGGTGTGCCTAAAGTCCCTCGAAAATGAAGGACACATCATAAAAATTCTGTTCCTGCGTGGAGGGGATTAGTAGATAAAAGCATGAACGTATCTGGCTTATTAGGCCAGAAATCACCCCTTTTGTCCATCGTCAAGGGGATCAGATAATTCTTTGTGTCTGAGCAGGAGACAACAAACAAAGGGAGAGCGGAAGCTAGGGATAACTTCTTTCATGACAGTGTTGTTGGCTGCCCTACTTACAGTTTTCGGCGAAGTGGACACTGCCACAGACTCTTGTCTTTTGGCACCAGGACTGCAGGATGACAGGGGGCTGTTTGACGTGCTCTGGCTGCCAGGTCTGCCAGTCCGGAGCTTCTCTCCCAGAGCAGACAACCAATTTTTTCTTTCAGGAGAACTGTTCTCTTTATCAACTACCTCAGTGTCTTTCCCACGTGGAGATCTGAAAAGATGGGGGGAAGTCTGAATGCCCGATGGATTAATATGGCTTCCAGAAAGGGCAAGCTCTTTTGGGCTGTGGCTGGAGCCTTCACGGTCGTTACCCAAGTCAGCCAGGCTGAGAGAGTCTTCATCAGAAGCCTTTTGGTCTGGAACCAAGTGACATAAATTCAGCTTGGATTTCTTAGCTGCATGGTCCAGCTCAGTCACACAGCTACAGGCCTGCAGACACTTCTGCCCCGCATCACCCTCCTTGCTGCAGTCAAGCCTTCTCTTGGCACGCTTTTCAAACTGTGAGTGTGGGACTTTAGGAGGGCAAGCAGCTTCCAGGAGACCCTGGGTGACTTCTGCCAGGGCTTTTCTAGGAGAAGGAGCCTTTTTCTCCACTTCTGGAGGAGAAGAACACGGAGTCCTTGTAACCCAGTGTTTGATGGACATTTTGGAGGAAGGGATCAGTTTGGGAGAGGCACATGGGCTGGCTCCAGGTGGCTTGGCTGGGGTGGAGGCTGTGGTGGTCAGAGTTTTGAGAGCGACCGTCGGAGTGTTGGTTGACAGCGGAAGGTCTCCGGAGTAAGCGGGAGCACAGGCAGCGGGCCGTGGCGAGGAAATGCACACGCTGCCCGCTGTCAAGGCCTTGGCAGGAGTGCTCTGTGGGCTGGCTGGTGGCCCTAAGAAGGGAGAAATAAGTAGTCTGATGAGGAACACAGAACCGCAAATTAAGGACAGCCCTTTTAAAAACACCCCTTCCAACCAGGAGATGAATCAGTGCTGACCCTGTGCCTCAGACATACCCTTTTGAACTAAGAAGTTGTATAAATCCCTCTGATTTCAGTTAAATTGGTACAAGTCCTTTATAAAATGCTGTATCACACTGAAAAAGTATAATACTGTACATTTGTGTAATGTCTGACATCTATCTCTTCTGTAATGAGCTCTCTTACATGAGCTACAGCCGAAATGAACAGACAAAACAAATCTGGAATCTTCCAAGTGTATCTAGCCTTGCTGGAGCTTTGCATTGATTCAGTCCAGACAGCTGCCTGGGAAAAAGGCTGATCCCCACCTGCCCTGCATCTTTAACAGCTGCATAACTGAGTTGAGGGACAAAGGTACTGTAAGCCCATCCCACAGCTAATTACAACACCAAGGAAGCCTTACACTGTGATGCCCTACCATGTGAATAATGCTCCTAGTCAGGTGTTATTAGCCACATATTTTAAAGATTTTTTTTAAAGTGTGAGAACAGTGAAAGACATATTTTCATTCTCCTGTCTTTCTGCTGGAGGATTTTCTGCAATGCTGTATTAGAATGGAGACAGTAGATATTTGCCACAACCAGGGAAGCGTGAGAAATTCCTCACCTCCTGAACAAGGAGTTAAATGCCAAAAGGAATAAAATCTGTCACTGTAGTAAGTAATTCCTTTAAAACAAATGATTCCCAAACAGGTATTTCACAGTGGCTTTTGAGCTCACTAGCCAAGGTATAAATGCCCCTGCTTGTAAAAGAGAAGTTCTGAACACCCAGAAAACAGCAGTCATAGGTAGGGGCCCAAGGACCTCACTAACCATGGGAATCATACATAGCAAAGATCTTGCTCTGCAGCAATATTAGAGAGGGTTCTTTTATTTAAAAATTTTTTTTTATTTCCAGCCCCCTCCCACAGAGAACACATTAGTGGGTTTGTAAGATGCCTGCTTTCTCATTCACCTAACTCATGGTGATGTAATTAAATAGGGTAGTGCCTTAAGTTACTCTGTGGACTTCCACTGCTGGGCAGGAGAGCACTAAACGTTTTGTGTATTCCAGGGGTTTAATCCAAACTCCCCACTCTCAGCATTAGCACTTCATTAGAACAATGAGAAGTCTAGTGTGAATAACCTGCCATCTTCTTTACAATGCTGGGCTGTCTCACAAACAACATGTTGAGCACCTACATGCCTGGTTAGATACCATACTACGCCTCTTCTGAGCCTTCCTTTTATTGTATTATCTACCTAGTATCCAAAATACAAGTACTGCTGCATCCGAACAAAATAAAATAGGATCTCACTACAAATAACTTCAACACAGAAAACAGAGTTAAAGGCTCCTTTCCTGATAAAATATGCTGCTTCAAAACAACTTGCTTCAATGCGGACTACGAGAACGTAACTGCCAAGATTTCTTCTCCTAATCTTTGGTTTAATGAGCACTTGCAAAACTATAATAACTCAGCTAGGAAATTAGTTGCACTCGAAAATCTGAGCTCCTAGAGAGAGAAGAAGGTAGCAAGCTCAGCAACTCTTGATCCATAATGACCACTACAAATTTATTCAACAGAAAGATTGCATGAATAGTTGGGTACGAGCACTCTGAATCTCAAACCAGTCTGAAAGTTATGCTGTGGACACACTGGATAATGGAAAAAGAGTTATCCTGGGAATTGGATGAGTGTCATTGCAAGAAGCAAACACAAATTTGAGATGAAGAATAGGAAGATCAGGCTTTTTTTTCTAAGGCTTTATGTATTATTCAAGCTTCTACGAAGCCAGTTTCAAGCTGTTTCCATTTATGCTGCCCTTGCATGTAATACAATACAGCAAATACCTGCAGTCAACCTGCAGCACACCGAGGCAGGTTATTTTGTATGTTTCCTACCTTCTCTGCCACAAATCTAGAATGGTATTATCAATCTCCAGATTTAAGAATCACAGACTGCCCACGCACAGGCCTGCTCCAGAAATTTCGTTACACAAAACCACAGAGAAAGCAGAACAACTTAAAGAAACCACAAAAGTAATTGCCAAAGAAAAGGAAACTCTGCTTGCTACACTTGATGATATAGGTCAACAATCAATATGCAACCCCAATCTCATAATTTATTCCACAGAAACTGGTGGGGAACTACCTAGATTCCTCCCAGCAGGTCTGAAATAGTAGTCTGCTTGCCAACTCTGAATCAGTCTCTGCAGATGAGTCCTATATTCTAACAGCACATGTTTTGTGTTCATGAGCCAAGGTCAGCAGGAAGCCTGCTGTTGTGTTTGCAGTGTCTGTGTACTTCCTCTTCCCTCCTGTGTTACTTTAATGCAGCAAGAGCAAGGAGAAATAAGTATTTTTTCTGGTATTATTGCCAAACCTGACTTGTAAGGTTTTAGTGTATAAGATACTTTAGATTTCACGTTTCTATGCTTACTTCTGTTTTTCTGAAACACGTAAGGGATTTTCGAGCCCTCTCTGAGGAAGAGTGTGTGCACACGCAGAACAATTACCAGCTATGGAGTGGACCTGGCACTCTCCCTCCTATTGTCCTGCAAACTTCCTGCTAGACTTGTTACTCACTGGCGAAAGGTTAGAGGTAATGTTATCCCATTAGTGGGATTTGGAGACCTTCAGCCTTTATTTGTGTTAGCCTAGATGAAATTCATTTGGAGGGTGGCTCAAAAAGATAGGTGGAATGCAGGAAGTCACAGCAGCAGCTGCTGGGAAGCTATTGTGTTCTTAGTTTCAGAGCTACTCTGCAGAGAAGCTCAACTTACTTCAGTTTGGGGGGAGGGCAGTTCTTCTTTCATCTATTCTACTGCAACAAAATGCAGGTTTCAAACAAACGAAAGTAGTATTATGATCAGGGTTCCTTTGTTCTGGTCTAGGGTACTACCTGCTGAGTGACTACCTTCTCTACAGAGCCCACACCTGCTTGCTAGCTCAGAGCATGCTGCACAGCTTGTCTGAGTGCCCAGGCTTTGTAGGAAGGGTACACTATTTGTTCACTAGACTTAACACATGAATAGGTGATTAATTCTGGGACATTACAATCATCACAATTGTCCACATGTTTTTGTGAAGTACTTTCACTACACAGCATTTGGCTGTACATGGTCAGTACCATTAACTAAAGATGAAGAAAGAGTAACTGATAACTGCACCTGAGAAATCTGTGCACAGTTCAACCGTGGGCAGAAGCAAACAGTTCAGAGTTCCAAGGCTGTGTATGTGCTGTCAGCCCTTTCCAGCAAACGAGAAAAAGCATATGGTCTTACTGTTCTCAGTTATTATTGGATATAAAGAAAGAAGAAGTGCGAGTTGTTGCTACAGTGACATCTTCCTTTGACCATTCAGTTGTCGAACCCTGCAGAAACCCACTGAAGGTCTGCCTGCCCAACAAGCTGTGCCAATGAGTATTTGCCTTGCAGTCTGGCCATACAGACTTTGCCATACTTGTAAGCTATTTCAGCCAGCTTGTCCTGTTGATGGCAGAAGTATTTACAAGTAGAAGCGCTTGTCTGGCTATATGAGTTATTGCCTAATATGAGAAAAACTTCAGAAGGCTAATAAAACAAGCCAAAGGCTTTTGTTGGTACAGAGGACAGACAAAATTCAGGAGCCATGTTGCAGAGCAAGATAGCTCAGGGGCCTTACCTGCTCCATGTTGTTCTTCTGGTTTCTTCTGAGTGACCCAGCCCACCAAGTTGGCTTTTCTGGATACTGATTTCTCCTCCTCAGGACAACGTCGTAAGCGCCAAATCCTCACGGTGTTGTCATCGGAGCACGTGGCAATCTACAGCATAAATTTGTGTGTTAGAGTAACCAGGGCACATCCTATGGATCACTGGCTGAGTGAACTGGAACAGCTACATCTGACACATCGTGCCAGTATGAACGATGGTGAAGCTTGGCTGAAGGGGTACAAGACTGACCATTAAACAGTGAAAATAACCCAACTTTGTTTCATTACTTCACCAGGGAGCAGTATTTGCTTTAAAGCATCCATGTCTTCCTGCTATAGAAATCTCAGTCACCACCAACCATTGGCCTTGCATGGCTGTGTAAGAGACACTGGTCTGCTCAGGAAGGGGCACGGCACATTTTGAGATTTTAGTCCCTCAGTAGACAAAAGCAGCCATGCTCCTTTTTGCACCTGCATCTTGATCTGCCTCTGTTGCTGAGGACATCTTCTGCTTGGGGACAAACATTTGCAACACAGCGAGAAGGTGACATTGGGAGGCTGTTGCACGAGCTGTGCTATCTCTTCAGAGTCAGATGTCAGCAGAATCTGGCAGAGAACCCAACTCTGCCAGGAACACTGGTCTAGAGCCCTGCCACAGCATCACGCGCTGCAAAAGGATCTCTGGAATCCCAACCGAAGGAACAGCACCCACCAAGCCCACATTTTATGGCTCTGTTCAGGCAGATTAGCTGGTGACTCAACAGGGAATCAGTAGAAAGAAAAAGGAAATGCTGTGGTGAAAGTTCATAGCAATGTGAATGGGAAAGTGTCTCTACTCCGACCTTTGTCACACCAATGTTGTCCCTACAGAAAGCAACCTTGCCTCTCAAATCACACCAAGCAGCTTCCTGACCTGTCTTAGCACCACATTTTCCATTTTTCTTCATGCTTTGGCATCTGAACAACAGCTGACTATTTCTTCCCTGTGTCAGTAACAGTTTGAAAGGCTGAATTGGTCTGTGTTTCCAACACATCACGATCAGGATGCTGGGCTGCCTCTAGATCACAGATTTCATCTGAAATGCCAGTTCTCATATTGTGCCTCTTACCAAAGTAGAACAATTCCTCATATTTGCCTGCAAGACTCCCACCCTCCTACACTGTGATGCTTTTCTGAAGCCCTGGTGCCACCATGCAAGCTAGGGAAAGCAGCTGACCTCTTTAATATTGTGGGGTGGAAGAAACTCTTAGGACACTGTTCAAGATTTTTCAGGGTTATTTCTAGTTTTGAGCTAGGCCAAGCATTTGAACCAACTTCCTACTTCAGCTGTTTTCCTTTTAGTGATACCTGGTGCATAACTACTGACCCAATTTCACTGGAGGCTCTTTTTGTCATAAAAACAGCTCAGATTTTGAAAAGAGGTCACAATGAAAAGAGTCCATATGTTTTTTAAAGGGCATTCAAAACTTCTTGCCACTCTATACAAGACTAGCAGATGTATCAATGGTCAGAGGGAAAGGAAGATGTGAATATGGAACAAGCCTTTGACTTCTGAAAGCCCTGATTAAATGATTTCATTGTTTTGTCTCTTATAGGTAGTATCAAGCTCTCATCAGGAGAAGTCTTTGCTGATTTGCAATTTCTCAGGACCTCTCAAATAGCCTAAATTACCTGAAAATAATAAAAAGGTTCTGATACATTGTGCTAATACTACAATGTTGCATTACTGTCCCCTAAATGAACAATTTTAGAAATAATTGACTAAAAATTTCCTCTCAAAACAACAAATGCTGCTGCCATTTTGAAAAGCAGATGTTGTCACATCAAATCTATTGTTTCACAGTGAAGACCATTTTGCAGAAGACAAACCTTAGTGAAGTCTGAAGGACACCAAGCAATGGAGGTAACTTCTTGAGAGTGACCAAGGAGCATCCATGGAGGAAGGCTGGGCTCAGAAACCTTAAAAATTCCATAGAAAAACAAGCAAACAGTCAGAAGGCACACAGCCTAATATACATCTCTAAGAAAAGACCCCACAGCCCACCTGGGAAGCATGGGGATAACTTGCCATCCTTCTTGTATGAAATGCATAAATCAAATACTCTCAGTGTGCCATCATGAGGCAACAACGGAGGAGGCCCTAAGCAGCAGTTCATGGAAACACTTGTTCAATTCCTGCTATGCACAGGAATTCTGCCTCCAGAGCTGTCAGCCCAAAACATGACACAAACATTTTAAATACCTCTACCTGTTCCAGGTAAGATGCTCAGATGTTGGGAGGCTCATATTTTGAACCAGGTTAGGCAAATAGATTCTGCTTCCATTTTAGAAATGTCCCAGTCACACGTCAACAGCTTATTAAAAAAATGAAACCTCTGCCAACAAAAACCCATAGATGAACCTTCACTGGCTTCAGGACTGGCATTTGTGCAGCTGCCATATGCCTGTTCCTCCTCCAACCAATCAGCTGGACCAGAGACCCTCTTAAGAGTTCATAAAAAAGCTCTCTAAATCACTCACATTCTTTCAGCTGATCTCCATTTCTCTCACACTCTTCATAAACATCTTTCTCCTGTTCTACAGTTCTACACTTATCTTTGACTCCAGCTCTTGTAGTGACAGACAGAGCTGAAGCCAGCATTAAGTGAATTAATTAAGCCCAAAGAAGAACACACACACACATGAACACACATACACACACACTGAGATTCTGTCCAAGTTTTGCTTGCTTTCGGCAGTCAATCCTTTCTGGAGCTGTGAGTCACCATCATTGATGTGACATTATAAGGGAGATGTATCAAGGGGATTTGCATAAATGACTAAAGGGAATGAACAGATCCTTTACTATGTGGGAAAAGGAGTAGATGTTACGTATAGGTTTCAAAGGAAGATGGAAGACTTTGGGGAAGGCTTCTAATTTACACACATTTTTCTCTTGTGGATCATCTCCTACAACAGCCTGCAAAACTGCAGCTGAATGTCCAGCTTCAGAACTTAAGTTTTTCTGATACATTCAGGTTCATCTTAACAGGACCCTTTTTTTACCCCTGGCATGATAGAGGCAAACACATGACTAGATATCCACTAAATGCCTAGGTCAGAGCATTCCCTTCACTGCCGAAACGTGCAATGCCATGGAAACTAAATCCTTATTTAGGGAATAAACAACAGATCTCGGTACAGAGAACACCTTCACTTACACTTAATAGCAGTCTTGCTATTATACACCCATAGCAGCCAAAACAGTGGTCCAGTAGCCACTGATTGCTGGAAGGAAAGCAGAGGAAGGGAATTACTCTTTCTAAGACACAGTGTTTTTACACTATAGCAGTCTAAATTAAATCAACTACACCCAATTTATATGACTGTGAAGTGAAGAAGAGTGCAGAGTTATGGCTGTGTCCACTGTGTTTGGCAGAAGTCTGCGTGTCGGCCAGTCTGCGCACGTTAAGTCCGGATCAGCCACAGCACAGGCTGCTTTGTGTGCCTGAATTGACAGGATATTGTTGGGGAAGTGAGGCCTATTGTGGAAAGGTTAAAAAGAGAAACCTAGGAAATGAGACTTTTTTTAGTTACTCTCCTCACTGGAAACAGCTGTTACATCCATCTTCGGGAGGCAGCATAAAATGGTGTCCATGGTTTTGTGCACCCTATGATACAGAAGCACGTACATTCCAGGGCTGGGACAGACCAAAGCACTACTTGATATGGTTTCCTGGGAGTGATCCACATCAAAGGATTGACAGGACAATGGAACTACGTGTCCACAAACGGTATTTTTTTGTTACCAGGAAGATACCCCAGATAGGTACCATGTCTGGGAGAAAAACCTCTCTGCTCTTCAGCTTTTATACCTTATGGTTGTTCAAGAGTGAGAGTTCATTAGTTAATGAACGTCTAATTTAAAAAAACCCAAACCCAACACACTAAAGGAAGTGTTCATTGCTTGAAAGTGACTTATATATGAAAACAGACAAACAGTATCCTTGTCAGCAATAATTTCTATCCACAGTGTTCCTCACTCAAACACAAACTACGAGCTGCTGCAAAAGTTTCTCAAAGAAATCATCTAAATGGGAAAGGTCTTCCTCTGCCTTTCATTCCTCTCTAGATACAGAAAGAGCTCTTCATTAAGGTCCTTACAACATTACCTGTTAACTGCTCATGCAACATCTAACTTTTTTTTCACAAAAAACGAAGTCCTCATGCCATGAAAAGATACATATGTTTCAGAGTCAAATCTGTCAACATTTAAATTAAGAAGCCTCTGAATATGACAGATCTTGAAAGAGACACATTCACCGGAAGTCCCATTTTTAATATGACTATGGGATTAAAATAAAAGTAATCATCTGATGATTTATTTTATAAATATGCAATACGATCTGTCACTCATATGCAATAGCAACAGAAGTCTTCTGTACGTGAATGCATTTTAAATGTGCTTAATTGCTTAAATTTTGAGATATAATGACATCCTTGAATACTCTCAACTGAGTCCCAGCCTGTGTTCCAAGAAGGTATCAAAAACATGAATGCAGAATGTGCAACTCAAGTTAGCACAGGCATTTTTGCTGAACTTGCACAGAACATGAGGAAGGTTAAAATTACACCACTTGGCATAGAAGTCATGCTACCACACTCCTGCCTCTACTGAGTGAGCAACCCAGTTGCTTACAAGTGTTCTCCAGATTAAAGATGTTACGTGCTCAAACCACAACCCCAGCAGGCTGATCCTCTCCTCTAAGAGGTTTTATTTTACTCTCAAACTCGTTGTGAAATGGATACACAAGTCAGCATCCCTAAAAATTATCCCAAACCTGAAATAGGCAGTCACCTGTGGTTTCTGTCTATTCTACTTCAGTAAGCCTACTCTGTTCCCATTTGGGGAACATGGAGAACAGACCTCAAAGCGTGCCTTATTCCGAGATGCCTGCTATTATCTTGGTGACATTTGCATTTCCTACACGTCACTGCAAGATGTTAAGTGACGAAGCCTCTCAGCTGTCAGACAGTGCTTTCGAATTTTGCTGAAGGCTCTGGCTGAGCCCTTGCTGTAATACAAAGGCTGTAACTACTGTAAATTAAGCATGAGAAAAAGCTATGGCTGAAGCAGCAGCTGGAAAAGGGAGAGGTGGAGGGAAAGAGTGCCCTTTAAAACAATTAAACTTTTAAGTTTCTGTTGATGTGCTCCACTGCTAAATATGAACCGAGAACTGTCTGTCTACTTGTCACAGCTGCCTGAATCAACAGGACTGAAAGAGGATTTTAATGCCCATTAAAACCAGATTAAGAACAGCACTTGCAATAAGCAGCAGCGATGAGAGACGTACTGATGGCAGGTTAGCTCTGTTTTACATTAAACAATTACATGAAGCCTTGACAGCAACCTACACACTCCAGGCACAACATGCCAGGAGCTAGCCCCACACTGCTTTGGGTAGGACTGGGAAGCAAGGAATGTTCTATGTGAACATGAAAAGCAAAAGCAGCTCCAAGCTGCATGCTCAGGTCTCCCCCCGCTGGCTCACCTTCCAGATGTACGCATTGCAGTCACTGGAGCCACTGACCAGGAACTGGTCATCTGGGCTGGTGCTGGATTTGATGTAAAAGGTTGAATTCTGGTGTCCACTGAAAACAGCCACTGTGAAGGGAAAATAAAAAGATAAATAGAAGCCTCACACAATGCACAGCCCTGCAGTCAGTTGTGCAAGGAGGGCTGATCTTACAGGCTTTTCCTGCCTAGCCACATATCCCTTGGAGAAAGTGGTTGCACTGCTCCCTTGCTCTGGGGCTCTGGCAGCAGGAAGTTTTTATTATTCAACTGGAGCCCGTCCCAAACAAAGCAATGGCAGTTTCATTAAAGCTCTATCTTGACCCATATCACAAGCAGACTCAGTCATCACCTGGGGCTGCCCCATTACTCTGGTTCAGGTTCCTTTCCTCTTCCTCCCTCTGTGCCACCACCAGTCCCACTACATCAACAAGGGCAGTCCCGCAGCAGGGGCCCTCTTCCACGCAGGTGGCAACAAAGGCGCTGGCTGCTCCTTCCTCCCGCTGCCAGCAGCTTTATTTTGTCAACAAAACTTGCATTTTGTCAGTCATGCTCTCCTGTATTTAAAGGCTCAGTAGTGTTCACTAAAGCCTTAAAACCATCACCCCAAATGGCTGACGTTCCCCCTAGCACAAGGGCCTTCAGCTGGCCTGAGAGCCGAGTGTGGATCTGGAGTGCTTGGCTGCACCATGTCCTGTCCTCTCGTGGGAAACAAAGCATAAGATTCCCAGTGCAGCCCCAGGCTGGGCTGGCACCCTCTCCTCCAGCCCTGTTTTAGTAGTGGCTCTCGCAAAGGAAACAATCCACAGACCAGAGGACACGTGGCTGCCTTGGGTGGCCTTTGAAGAGTTGCGAGGCCCCAAAATACCCTTTGATTTTTTTTGCCCGCAGCTCTCCCAGTGCAGTGGCCACCGGACAGCGAATCCCTTCCTNGATCCTTTCTCCCAGAAAATGTGGTAGAAGTTAAATTTAAAAGACACCCCAAAACATCTGAAGTTTCAGGTGATCACATTCAATGGATTCATATCTCGAAGTCTGACAAATCAGTGACTGCCAGCAAGCAGAAGATTCAAACTGGCTTCAGGCTGGACAGTAGCCATTCCTCACTGGATAACTTGACCTAACACGCAAACTACCATCAGTCTCTGTCTGGGTGAACCAGTATCTGCCCTCATAAAAGTTTTTGTGCTATCAATTTTCTGTGGATGGCTTAACACAAAATGTGGATCTCTCCTGCATACCTCTAAAGATAAGAGCATTGAATAGGTTTCCTTTTAAGTGTTGAACCTGGTCCCTGTCTATGTCAGAGGGACAAACTTGCCTTTCTACGCTCTCTAACACCTATTCTTTCACAGCTAGTTCCACAGATATCATGCTTACCTGGAGTGGTCCTTAAACTTGTCATATTGAACATGTAGATACTGTCATCAGTGCAGTTAGCAAAGAGATTAGCACCAGTCGAATCCAAAACCAGGCTAGAATATCCTATAGACAAAGAGAGAAGTTCTTCATTAAAAAAAAAAAAATTGGAAAAGAAACATTCTCAAAGAAATGCCCAGAGAAGGAAACTTGGAAAGGATCTGTAACATGTATGAGATTGTCATGGTAAAGTTTCTGTTTAACAGAGCACTTGCTGAAGAATAAATATTACGCACATTTCCTCAGGAGGATTCAGGGTGGTATTTAAAAAGGAATTGGACCTTCAGAGCAGGCAAGTGATTTATTTGATAGTTTCAAACAGATAACAGGAACCACCAGTTGTAGAAGTGGAGTTCAAAAATAAAGAGAAACATCCATGCTTTTGTAGAATAAACCAGCCTCTGATTTTCTAGTGATTCAGGTTCAGGAAAAATCTTTCCCTGCAGGCAAATTATTTCACAACCGCCTCCTCAAGGATTTCCCTCATGTTCCTGGGACTGATGCTGACCATTACGACATTGATTAGACAAGTCATCAGGAATTACTGTGTTGCATCAGAGCATTGTACGGCATTAAAGGTACAAAGAAGACAGAGAAACATGAAAAAGTGTGGTATTGTATTTGATAACAGGTTCAAGAGGTGATAATATAAAAACCCAGTCCAGTCTGTTGTCTTTGCAAGCTACAATGCAGAGGAAGTTCCATCTGAATTTTACTCATGTATCAAAATGACTAGCTGAAGTCCTCATCAAGAGCTCTACTGTTCCCTCCTCTGTTTATGAAAATGCACTGCTGAAGCTTTTGCAAGTTTTTATCACTGGTGCAGTGATACAAAAGTTGGGCATGTTTGCGCTTCAACTTGAAAATTTGGTACTGGCAATCAAAATACCCTGCAGAGTTTGCCAGTTTGATCAATTGGGTATAAAGGTAAGAAATGTCACTTGCAGTACTTTTTAAATTCACTCTGCACTCTAACAAATCCATGTCCAATGCCTTACCAAGCTTGCGAGTGCTGGTTCCAGGGTAGCAGAAAGACCTGACGGGCAGCGGGTCCTGACGGAAAGCAGCGTAGTTCCTGCGCAAGTCCCACACTTTGATCACACTGGAATAGAAAAGCACGAGTGTCTGCAGCTTCCAAATTTCCCGTGCCATGCTGATAAAGCCTTTTAAGAGCACAGGAAGTCAGGCTGCTCATGACTGAGGAGTGTCCAGCACTAAGGAGACAACAACTGAGCAGAAGCAGGGCAGAGCCGTGCTGAAAACAAAACAATTGCTCTGCTGGCCATGGGTGAGGAGGCAGCACTGCCTTCTGTAACTAACACAAGATAGAACAAGAGCCTACAAGCCAACTTCCTTCAACTGGTAAAAGGAAATACAAGGATGCCTTTATACTTCTGACAAGTAGTTTTAAAAATTAAGTCTTCCAATTTTTTTCTTTGCTCTTTGAGAGCAAGTCTCTGTCACAAACCACAGGCAGGAGAGTCAATCTTATCTGCCTCAGAAAGGCTCTGACCACACGGAACCTGGTAAAGAATCGAGTCCAAGAGGATCATTTCCATGCTAATCAATAAGACAGTTTGCTTAAGCTCCAAGATGCTGCAATGCTGGGTCTGGCACCTAAGAGAATGCATCTTTTGTAACTAAAAGCAACATTTTCTCAAGCATGCCTACACATATCCAGGCCCTGACCACCCACTCACATCCAAAAAGGCTGTCTAACAATAGTCTGTCTGTGGGCTCGTAGGTCCATGAGAATAGCGAGAGAGGTAAGAATTGCTCTCATTCTGCCCCACAGCTAAGACACTAAAATGAGCATTTACCACATATGCACAATTTGTCCAGTGCTGCAGTCTCCAGTAAGAAAGTAAAGCCAATGCAAGCTGACAGCATAGCTGTTGATTCCACCTAGCAGTAACTCTAGCCTTGTTGGCCACTGAGTGATCTTAGAGAGAAAATGTCTCTATCTTTTTATGCCACTGAGCACACAGAATAGACAGGGAAGCAGGCATCCTCCCTCCTTACCCATCAACAGCTCCTGTAGAGATAAGAGTATGCTCATCCTGAAGCAGCACCACAGTTACACTCTGCTGGAAATCCTTAAAAAGAAAAGAAAAGAGAACTTTATTTTCCTTTAAGGTCAGCAAGATCTTGCTGCTTAGTTCAAGGCTATGTGAATGTAGGGAAAACCTCCTCCTAGCCAGGCAGGAGAACCTAGAAGCAGCAGATGTCATTTAGGACACAACAATCCTTTGAACACGCCCACCAGTGAAATTGCCACTGAGAGATAAGTGTTTGGGCAGCAGTTTGAGATTACACCATTCAGGTCACAGATAAGAGAGCTGCCTTCATCACAAGGTTTAATATATTAAAAATGATCAAGTCTTACCCCAGTAAGGCTATAATTCGTTTGGTCAAATTAGGCGGGGTAAAAAAAAGACAGAAAAATAAAATTACAACCCTCCATAACTCCCCCCTCAAAAATGGAATGCTGGCCACTCCTTTCCTCTCTGGGGGAAAAAAAAAAAAAAGTATTTTCACATAGCATTTGCCCAAAGTTGGCTTTTACGGCATGTGGGTTGTCAGGCAATTAAACAGTGCCTAAAATTAGCCATAGCAAATGACCATGCCAAAAAAACTCTATCTCTGCAAAGATAAAGGAAGCATTTACCACATACAAACCACATATTTCTCACTGTATTTACTTAGGAAGAATTCTGTGAATAACACTGTCCTCAAGAAGGCACATTTTGTTTGTTCCCCAGATACCCACCACCAAGGGAGCAAGTCCTCTCAGGTTCTGCCTCTTCTTCTTCGGTTTGGAAGGAGTCTGCTTGTCAGCCACGTTGTGTGCTCCACTGATTTGATTCACCTGCCTGTAAAAGCCATCTGAAAGAAATCGAAGACATCTCAATTAGTAGTTTACATGCAATTTTGTTATCACTTTAATAAAACATCAATCTGGAATTAGTCCTAAAAGGTGACTGAGGCTAACCTTTAAAATCATTACTGTATTCTGAAAACAAAAATTGTTACTTACATGCGAAACCAGTGAGAAGAACATGGTGCAAAAAACGACAGAGGTCAGTATAGCATGGACAATGAAGCTAAAACTGATCTAGGCAGGCTGCCTTTGGAAATCATTACCCCTTGGGCTATTTTTCACATGCACCCTGGTCTGGAGCATTCAACCCATCTCATCTCAAGCAGAACTGTGCTCACGGGAAGGTTTCCAGTGCTTTCCCACTCCATTTTATAGCGTTCTGTTTGGCCTTTTGTCTATTACTTTATGAAATGTTCTGCTTTACTAGATGTCATGGGTTAGCAGAGTTTGGAGGTTTAGGTAAGAAAAAAATTATTCCACCAGCTGAGGAAGTGATGTTTGTTGAAAAGAGCTGTTGTAATGCACTTTTCTACTTTTTTCCCTACACCTTCCAGTTCAGTCATGTGGAGTCACTCTTTTCCTCCACTTGCCTGTTTCAAAAGCCAGGGAACCTGGGACAGATGGAAGAGCAAGACATGTTCAGGCAAAGAAACTGCTGTGGCAGAGCAGGGAACTGGGAAAAGGCATAAGGGGAAGAGGCTGGAGAAGGAAGAGCTCCAGGAAACAGAAAGAGGAGCAGAATCAGCTCACATCGCATTTATAGTAGGTGTTCCCACAATATATTCAGCTGCTGCCAGCACTCACAAGTTCCTCTTCTTCTGCACTTTCTGCCTTTCTTCCTACTCTGGCAGGAGCCTTCCCAGATTTTCTTCACCCCTCTGGATGGCTCTGGCCTGAGTGATCTCTCCCATCTCATCTGCTTTTGTGCTGCCCTAACAGGGATGCATTCTAGATCCCCTCCTCTCCTTACCAACACATAGGGAATTATCAAACCAGCCTGTGTATCAGGAGGCAAATCTGGGACTGCTGAAAAGTGGGAAAATGTATTATACACAGCAGAGATACCTACTCCATCCTTTTACAGTACTAAAGCAATACAGTCATCTGAGAATCCTCTGCTGCCTGTACTATAATCAAAAGTATCAGTCCAACAAGTCCATCTGAGCAGTACTCACGTGAGACACCAAGTTTTTTTGTACATATCTGAAAGTTTATTTACCTTTTTTGTTGCACCTGGTATCCCAAACCATGATGTTTCCATCTCTGCCTCCAGTACAGAAGACAGCTGAGAGAAAAAGAGTGTTATTAGCTTCCAAAAGCATTAATTTAATTAACTCAATGCAGTACAATACCATGTATATACCTCTGGCTCTTCTGTCCCACCACTTGGGGTGGCAGTGCTGGAAATACAAAACTCAGGCCATTGTTTTGCCCTGCTTTTTAACTAGTTCTCTTGCTCTTACTATTCTTTTCTTACTCCCACCAGAGAAACCAGCTCATGAAAAGTGTATTCACACACTTAGATATGGAAGTAGATATCCTGTCTTATCTTTGCCCAAGATCAGACATGTGCAGATTTTAGCATCAGGGCACCAACAAGTTCCAACAAGTCAGTTTTGCTTTCCTGGCTGGGTTGCTGCTCAAGCCTGTGCTATTTCTACCTGTCAGTTTCCAAAGCCCTTTTTTAGCCCTTAAAGTACTTTGCCGGGGGAAAGAAGCAGGAAAACATAGACAACAGGGAATATCAACATTTACCTTTCTCAAATCTAGAAAAAGCAACTGACTTGAGGCTACATTGGTGACCTTTGCATATGCCAAGAAGCTCGCCAGCTCTCACATCCCACACCTTGGCTGTCTGATCTCCTGAAGCAGTGACCTTCAGAGGGAAAAATAAAAAGCTTTAGTCATTTTCTGTACACAGTTGCCAAAGCATTAAAAATAAAGTTAGATGGCAAAAGACTGCTTACAATCCTGTGTTCCCCTGGCACCCAGGCAAGGTCAAATACAGCATTTGAGTGAGCCTGCCATTCTAACAAGAAAACAAAAGCCAAGATTAGTTCAGTGCATTGCAGCATGATATTTTGCAGAAGGCTAAATGACATCAGACACTGAAATCAGAAATCTTGTCAACAGTTTGCCTTAGGCATGAAAAACAACACAGAACAATTCATCTACTACTGCTGTTTTAGGAGCACGTTCATGTTGCTGCTTTGCAAAGACGACTCAGCAAAGTATGTGGAAAGATTTAAGTACTGAAGCTGTAACTTAGGTTTTAAGGACTTGCAAAAAGCTCTCTTTGATTTCCAGAAAATCCCACACTTGTCACACCAGATAAAGATCACCTTCTATACAACATTTACCTTTAAAGATGAGCTTGCTGGTGGTCTGTGCTTCAGTATCATACAGTCTAACAAACCCTTCTTCATTTGCAACTGCCAGTACGTGCTCCAAATTTGGGGCTGAAAAGAAATTGAAATGCATTGTATTATGTAGTTAATACATAATCATGCCCATGCTCTTCGTGAAAGGCCACAGATGCTTAAAAAAGGGAATGCAGCAAATATATGGCTGCAAAATAAGCAGCATTTACATAGCATCCTAAATGTTAAAATATAGAAGTACTTGCAAGCATTTTTTCTGGCTGTTCCATTCAGGAACGACCATACGTGAGCAATCAAATGGCTCCAGAAGCAACTTTTGAGCTAATGCCTCTTTCACCAGCTATAACAGTTCTCTAGTTACAGTTTTCCGTATCGATAGTACATATTATTTACAGCTTCCAGCATTTTCCACGAACGTTGGAAAAGGAGGAAGCCACCTTATCGAAAAGTAAAACCTCAAGCCAAAACAATGAACGAAAGAGTTTTGCCCTAAAGATCCGGGAGCTTCATTGCTTAATCCTTCCCCTCATCATGGGGAAATGCTGTGTGTAACTGCCTGGTGATATCCATCCACCTCTGATTTCCACTTAATGCTCTCCACCCTGTTATAGCTTTTATGTATTTTGAACAAAACCCAGTTTTTTACCTATGCAGCCTCACACTGTCACCAAGAGGAAATACCTTGAAACAGACAGAGATTAAACGAAGATTAAAATAAACGCCTCGCAGTTACTTCTTTGAGGGAATACTTGCCGTCAGTATATTTAGGAGCACCGCGATCCGATGTTTACCACGTGTAGGAGCAAGTACACTCTTATCAGCTCACTTGAAAACAAGAAACTCTGCTGACAGCAGAGCCCATACCCGGCCCCTCAAAAGGGCTTTCAGAGGGTGACTTTACCTGTAGAAAAGGTGCAGCCGAAAGGAGGGACCGGCATTCCCGTTTCTCCGTAAGACAGATGGTCATCTTCTTGGCTGCACTGGTAGCTCTCCAAGAGATGCTGCAGGGGAAGCGCTGAGGACCGACCTACAATGGGACAGATGGACCGTAAGTGCCCCAGACACTACAGGCTCGGGGGCCGGGAGCGGCGAGGCGGCCGCCGCGGCCGTGTAGGCGGCCGGGGATGGATCGGGCCGGGGGCGTGTGCGGGAAGGCGCGGTACTCACGGGCGGGCGCGGCGGCGGCGCGGCGGAGCAGCGCGGGGCAC
>VYZQ01050527.1:12926-44340 GCA_013400655.1 Mystacornis crossleyi
TAATTATTTGTTACTGAATGATATAGAATATTACTGAATAGATCCTCCCATTTTAGTAATTTAAATAAATTTCAGAGATATTTATAAAGAAAAAAAAAGAGACAGAAGCATCACCCCTTGATGATACACTTTTTTCCATATCTCCCAGCTTGTATTTACTCTTAGAAATTAATTTTCTTTTTTTTCTTCATACCCCTAGTAACCTTTATTTAGTTAGTAGGACATCAAGCTGTTTTTCCTTTTTGTGGTACTTGGTGTCATAGTGAAATAATTGCTTAATTTTATTATGATGATTTAATAATGTTTCCCATTTAGAAAACAAGTCTATAAAATCAGCTTATTCCAACCCTTAGTTTTCTTTGCTAATAAATCTTGCTGCTTTAAGCTGTTCTTTTCAAACCACAGTTCATAAGCTGGATAATTCATTTTGCTAATTAATGAGAGGGAAGATTCTGATGGCAGGGAATACTAGAAAGGTCTGTAAGAGCAAGAATTATTTCTTCTCTCCTCTTGGTAATATTGCGTATTGGCCTTCCTCATTGTACTGCTTAGTGATTCATTATCCTGTGGCTTCATAGGGATTTTTTTAACATAGATACTGGGGAGAGAAATAAGAAAATAAGGTTTTTTAAAATGTGACTTTGTATGTATATATGCATGTCTATGACCTTGTGTGTGTACATATAATATTGACATATAAAATCATATATATATAGTCCTCTAATTCATTGTCCTTTGGGAACAACTTCTTGAAGACAATTAGACATTGACCAGAAAACAGAAAGCATAAACTGGGCAACTTGAGCGAGCCCATGAGATAGTGGAAACTGCCATAAATCTGCTATAACTTACACCAGTTTGTAGTGTTTTCCCACAAATATTTAATCTTGCATCTCGTTTTTTCCTGCTGTTAAGACAAGCTCCAGCACACCAACCTCCAGTAGTTAAGGTCTCTTCACGTGGAGCGCAGGATGCCTGACCCTGCCTCATTGTCCCACTCTTGTCCTGCACCTTCTGATCCCCACGCACGTGCTCATGGTGTTGTCATTGGATGTTGTAAAGGGGGGATGTAGATTCTCTCCTCTCCATTATCCACCCACCCAGCAACAGCTCTGTGTGTTTTTTGGGTACAACAGACCAGTTTTCTATGGAGTACAATGGCAATTATGTGAACCTGACAGCCCAAAATATTTCTAATGCAAACTCCACAGTTTTCTCACACTCGCAAAAATGCCCCTTTTATAACACCAGCTTTGATCATCCCAGTGTAATCAATGTCCCAGAAGCGTGCAGATGAATGAGCTTGTACTGCATTAGAATATTGATATAGTCTTCGAAAAGACAAAGGAACAAGCAATTTCTTGAGATAAATATATATGAAAATTCAAAAACATTACATGAGATTTTGTTGCCAGCAAAGAGAAAAGAAGGTTTATTCTAACTGCAAGAACATTTCGTTCTAAATCCAAGTTGCTGGCATTTTTCACAGGGATTCTCTGTTCAGCCTTCTCATCACAGGCATGCAGCACTGCATATTATATTCCAGCGGCTTTTTAAAATTTTTTTTTTTTCATTTTCTTTGAACCATTTTAAAATAAAGATGGATTAGCATTTCACATAATCAAATTGCTGCATACAAGTTTATGTAGCAAGCAGGCTGGAATAGCTGCAGCTATTTTACTTGTTCTGTTCTGTCACATCATGCAATATTTAAAGCCTATAATTAAGTTTTTACTTGAACTGTTGGGAGGCAAATACTGCCCCCAAGGGTGTAAAGGTTCCTGTCTGCAAAAGTTTCATCACAAACTGGCATATTTTGCAAACCAAAGGGGAGCAAAAAGAAGCTTCAATGCTGTGAAGCCAAATAAAAGAGAAAGACAGTGCTTCCTTGAATAAAATGTTTTACTGCCCTTAACCACATGCTTTATCACTGGCATTATGACTAGAATTCTACAATAAACTTAATGCATATATGATGTGGCAGTAATGGGATTAATACTAATTCAATTTTTATCGAAGTTTTTGAATACTTCCCAAATTCAAATAATGTAGAATTTCAGTAACTAAATGTTCCCTAATGAGGAGATATAAAAGACTGCAATCAGATATGTTTTTTATTTCTCCTCCAAGAAAGGCACAGTAGGTTACCTTCCTTTCACTCATGAGAATTATGTTTTTAAAGATCTGTATGGGAAAATACATGCACTTGTTCAGGAAGTTAAGTTCTCTCATATCATGTGGTGTTCTGAAAACATGGTTTTCTTTTAAGGTTTTTTTATAAGGGCTAAGGTAGAAAACATAAAGCTCAGATAATACATTTTACACCATTACTGAATTTTAGTCACAAATTTGCTATTTTTGCTCATGTACCTCTCCCTAGATTGAAATAAAAGAAATCTGGTTTTAATGTTATTTGCTGAACAAAACAAACCCAACAATGCAAATGTATAACCATGCATCTTTCTGAAAGGAAGTAGTAGGATTTCTTTTGCGTCTCTTAACAGCATTTATTCTGCACAGCTTTGGTTTGTCCTTTAAGCAGCTGACTTGTTTTATTCAGTGATGCATTCCATTTCCCAGGTGGGTTCCACGGGAAGACTTGCATTACCTCCTTGGTGAGATCATGTGAGGTGGCCACATCACAGGTGCCTGGCACTGCAGGCTCTGCTGGACCTGTCTGCAGCAATTCCTCAGCCCACTCCTGGTGAGAACTTCCATACATGCCTAAAGCTCCTGAACATGTACGGAGTACGCTCAGCCTAAGGGAAAGAGAAGACCACATGCTTTCTCATCCAGGCAGCCCCACCTGAAGCAAGGTCTTGTCTGGCTGTCAGGGAATAAATTGGACAATGATTTATCGTCAGTAGATTTTGGCTGAAAGAGTTTGTGAGTTGGCATACTGCTCATTTACTTTTGCAAGTACCATTAATTGGTAACTTGAATTCAGTACTTCGTAACACTGCTTGTATAGTGAGCCCAATGACATTGGATACACTTAGGTTTCCATTTGCCTAGGAGAACTATTTCAAGGTGCTTCCATTTAGAAAGGTTTGGGTTGGCATGGGAAAGTATCTCTTATGGAATTGCACTTTAACCGATGTAACTGATAGACTCACCAGTTTCAGCAGTCCAGAATGGCACTGTCCTCAGAACTTACATTGATTCTTTGCACATTATCTTCCTCAAAAAGATAATAGAATGGAAATGTTATATGTTCCCTTACATCTCCCTCTTTCTAAAATAGGGAAAATAGCTTGTATGACTGTTTTTAATTTTCTGCTATCCTCTCACACACCTGTTTCTGTAGCTTTGTCAAGTTATCACCAGCTGACATATACTGAGTTATTCAAATTTCACTATTAATTTTTTGTCTGGACAGCAGTGTATGTGGAGCATCCGTGACTCCAAAGTGCCAGATTGCCAAAGCTGCTTCTAATCAGCAGCAAATGCTAGAAATTTTGAGGCTACAAAAAGAAAATGTTGCTATAACTGTAGTTCTATGAAGTTTTGCTCGGAAACTACTTTAATCTACTTTCATATACACACAGTTATATCAAATGTGGATAGTTACACAGGTGTGTGTGTATACATGCATGCACAGATATATATAATATACTTATACAATGTATGTGTTATATATATGTACATATATATAAAAAAATATTTTAAAACCCTGTCGGCTTCTCCTTAGCTGCTGAAGAAGTCCCTTTAGAGAACTGATTGTACACAATTTGCGAAAAACAGCCAAGAGATTTTTTAAGCTCCCTTTCCAGAATTGTTATTTTTTGTTATCCAAAGGTAAAAAGCTCATTTATGAGGAAAAAAAAAAATTGTTACCAGTGAGCAGACCATTTGTGGAGCCAGGCTAAGCTGGGGAAAGTGCCCCTTTCACCCCTGGCAGTGGGCTGCAGCTTGCTTTTTGGCTGTGAGCGAGAGGAGCGGGCTGGTGTCTCCTTGGTCCCGAACAAGCGGGTTTTCATATGTCAAAGAGCCACACTCAGATGAAGGCAATTGGAAGTAACTGCTCAGAAGAAGATGCCCAAGAGTAAGTTGCCATGGAGATGGAAAGGCTAAACACCACTGTACTCCTGACCTCGAAAGAGGCTGATTTCTCCACATGACAGCTGAGGTCATGGGGGCATGGTGGGAAGCTCATCCTGCCGGCTCCAGCTCTGCCTCTAGCCTATGGATAAGTAAAGAATTACTGCTTTACTACTTTAGGTAGTCCATTAACCTTCACAAGCCTGAACTTTCATTCAAATAATTGCAAAATAAGTATAGGTGGTGAAACCTGAACAGAATCACTGTTATTTGTATGGCCTTTGGAAAGTTTAGGGACCCAACCCTGAGCGTGGATCCACTGGTATTTTAAACAGTGAGGTATCTTTCTGAGCTTCTTGCTGTAACTGGAAAAAGTTAAAGCCCAGAATTACCAGTAAAGCCAGAAAATCATTCAGTGTCTGGCAGCCAAATGAATGTAAACAGGATGGCCCTTCATCAGCAGTGGGGCTTTATGTTCTCTGGGGAGATTACCTTCTCTTTTTAACTTCTTGCCTTATGATGAGTTCTTTTAACTACAAATTCATTCCACAAGGTCCGTTAGAATAACTCACCACGCACCAGCCTTGACAGACCTCAGCCGGGAACAGTCATAAGGACAGCAGGAGCGGCAGGTTCCTGCTACATACCCCAGTAACCTGCAGCCTCCCTCTGTGCACACGACTCCCACGGATGCAGTAAAACCTGATTTAAGTGCCAGCAGAGAGACTGGTAAGTACAGATTGTCTGACAGAATTGATCTTCCACTCGAGGTAAATAACAGGGCTTTTTTCAAAACCTCAGCACTACTTCAAAGTGGCGTCTTAAGATATAGCTTATTGTGGGTGAGGTTAGTGGTGCAAGTTCAGGCACAGGTAAATGGCTGGTTGCAGAACCAAAATGACTTCAGAAATAAGTGCTTACTGGTGTTATTTTGAGCAGTAGCTTGTTGTAGACTGTTCTAAATGCCAAAAGCTGTTAAATGTTATTGTGATTTTGTGGAGTGGACCCTGCATTAGGAAGAAATAGCTTTTGTGAAAAGTACCACTTAGAGCTAGAAATATTTTTCAGCGAAAACAACTTCAAGCCTCGTTTAAATTGCAGACAGCTCTATGACAGTAAGTTCAGAGAAATTTTTTTCATCCAGTGAAGTTCTTACAGCACAGGAGATGGGGAAGTCTGGAAAATAAATGTAATTGCTACAGCTTTTATTCTTATTTTATTTATTACTTTCTATTTTGTTTGGGAGGTCAGCCCACTGAGAGTACATCTTACCAAAGTCCTGTCTACCTGCATAAATCCTGATCTGCCCCAAAATCCCATGTCTTATCTTAAATATCCTGACAGGGCCTTCCTGCTCTATAGGAACAGTGCAGTTAATAGGACTTGGCTCAATATTGAGCTGACTGAGACTTTGATTTTTTCACCTCTTAAAATTATCACCACTGTCTATCTCATTGAGGCCGAAGTAGCAGTACAAAACCCCATGCAAGACTCCTACACTTGGAGAGATGCTGTGGAGTAGCTTGATTTTCTTTTCTTGTTCCAGCTCCTGGCTGCCAACAGCCCAGCAGAAGAGAACGGAAGGGACATCAACACATAAAGAAAGGTCCTGACTGGCAACCATTTCTGTGGGAAATGAAAGGGGATCACTGTTTCCTACAAGTTGCTCATATTCTGATGTGTGATATCCCAGTTTCACACTCCACTTACCTGTCTCTTGTACCTGTCTCTCGCTGTGACCTCTTTAAGGTTATTTTGAATGCAGTGTGTTTGTGCAAAGCCCCTAATTAATGACACATTGAATAGAACTGATGCTGTGGCTCATGTTAATACATGACAGGGTTGAGATGGGTTAAAGACCCAGTCCTTCCTCTCCCACAGGCATCCTGTGTGACTCTGTCCTGTCTCAGACTCATCTGAAAAATGGCATAAGAATCCTTGCTTGGCTGCTAAGGGGATGCAGATTTTCAGTACTTAAAGTAGACTTGCCTCAGTAGTGACAGTCCTTAAAATCAACACAAAGCATCCTCATGAAGGAAGAAGCAACCCCACAGAAAATGGAAGTGTCCGGAAATTATGTAAATAGTAACTATGCTGGGAATACTTTGGTAACCTTGTTCCATTGTATCAGAAAATGCAGGTGTCATGTCCACAGACTTGAAACAAATTTCTGAAACTTTATAGATACACAAGAATGTTTCAAGAATTGGTGTCAGCATTATTAATAACATTACTGATTCTTCTACTACAGCTGGAAGAGGAACTGGCACCCTGTTTCTCGGCACCAGAAAATCTGGATTCAGATGGATACCATAAATACATAGATGAAATGCTTCCATCTGAAAGCCCTGTTCTGTATGGGCTGCACCCCAATTCTGAGATGGGATTCTTGACAACAACCTCAGATAATCTCTTCAAAACTCCTTTGGAAATGCAATCCATGTGTACATGGGAGAGGGATCAGGCCAGTCTGCAGAGAAAGAGGTGTTGGCCAGTGTGTTGTCAGTGCTGTTAATGACAGGTAGAATACACATCTTACTGTGTTATTTCAGCAATAGACTTAATTTTGGGGTGGGGGGAGGGGTGGTGGTGGTGGTGCGCGGGGAGGGAAGGGGAAGGCATCAAATTAGAAAAGATCAGATGAATGTTAATTGTTGTGATAATGCACCAGCCTGGTTAAGGTGTACTGCACTAGGAAGACATTTGGACCAAAGGGATTTGGACCAGAGGAACACCTAACCTGTTATGCGGATCATTTCTTTTTCACATTGAATTTAATGTGGAGTGGGAAACAAGGTATGGATCTATCTCCTTTTTTTTGTATGCTTTATAAGTAAGTACAGCAACAAAAACTTACTAACAAAAAGGTGTGGTTGGTTGAACTGGTGGGTCTGGTCTTGACCTCTGTCCTTTGTTCCCATCTCCTGCATGATAAAACCCCTAAGGGTAGCTTTCCTATGCCTTCCCACTTGTGCCAAGCATAGGAAGTCCCTCCTAGCCTGCAGTCCTGACTTTTTCTGCTGCATTCACAGCACAGCCTAGCAGTGGTGTGCAGGCTTTCCACACCAGGAAGAGCAGTCCAAGCACAGGCTCTCCCACTGCTTCCCTTTCTGGGCATTTGATCTGAGTGGGAGCCTTGTGGCTGCTCCATAGCTTCGCCCACAAGCAGTAGAGGAAGAGGAGATTTTCAGGGAGTTTTAGTTTTCTGGTAGTCTGAAGAGGTGAAACCTGGCCAAGGAGGCTGTCTGACCATCTCTTAGCCTCAGCACCTCCCCACAGAACCTGGAGTTTAGCAGAACAATAACATTAATACTGATAAACTATGCCGGGTTAAAGGTACCAACCCTAATACAAGGATAAGCTTTGTCACTTAATATGGAGTTAACTGGGACATTGTAGTTCTGTTCATAGTCAAGATACATCAGACACACAGATACATTAGTTCAGCCAAACTCATTCCAGAAAAATGTACAAGAGTGGGTTTTAAGCACATAACATCACTGGTGCTGTGCTTAAGAGATTAAATGAATAAAGGAGCAGGGAAGGAAAATTTAATCACAAACCTCAGCTAGTTCTGTTTTCAGATCTTGCCATCTTCCGCATCTTCCTTTCTGAGTGTAGATCTGAGAAACTATGTCCAGATGCCCCAAAGCCTGGCATACGATAAGACTGAGCCTTCGGCTCCTTATCCTTACCAGAGTTAATTAAAGTCCCTTGTGACTGCCACTCTGGTTCTGCATTTCTCCATTCCTTTCTTTACTCCCTCCTTTTCCTCTGAGCACTCTTTTTTTTCCTCTTATCACTATCAGATCACGGAGGTTTTGCAGGAGGAAATGTGACAGCTCTGCAAGCAAGTAGCCAAACATTGCTTCATCTCCTGGGGGGAGCTTGTACTCTTCACGCTCAGTTCCCATCCACTTTAGGGAATCTGAACTATAATATATGGCATTCATCACTAAGTCTGCCAAAGCTAGGGCTGAAACAGAGGCTGAGCTGCATTAATGCTGTTATTTCAATTCCTGCTCATTAGTACTGTTAGGAATTGTTCTTCAATTATGTTCTGCCTCGGTTCCAGAGCGGGCCTGCAGGGACAGAGGCTCCTTTTTGGGGGTGAGACATGTCTGTGCCTGTGCCTCTGCTATGTTTTGCCTAATGCCTGAGACAGCAAGGACTGTGGGTGGTGGAGGGGGTGGTGGAAGCTATTAGGTACTAGAGAAATACAAACTACTGATCACACTTGACTGAAAATCAAGACAATTCCAGGGTGTATCCTAGGACAACAGTCATCCCAAGTCCATCCCAATGTGTTAGCAGGTTTCAGGGGTCAATGCTACCTGAAAATGTAAAGCTAAACAGAAGCTGCTAAGTGTTAATTGGTTTGCAATAATTCCTCTCAATACCGTTGCCAAAAAGACAGTAAAGGTGAGGGAGGGAGCATCTAGTTTTTATCTAAGAAAATTAGTTGTTTGTACTCTTCTGAAGAAATCAGACTTGAAAGTAGAAGAGTCAGAAAGAGTTGATTGCTGGGATTTCTATTGGCTCTGTTGTATTGTCCTGGACAGGTTAAGAATGTCCTGGATGATATTCTGGAGATGCTTCCTGAAAGGCTTACCATAGCAGAGATCATGCAGGACTACTGCCTGGAGACCCCATGCTCTTGTTTGCCTCGAAGAGTTGTAAGATGATGAGCCTTTTCCTTTCAGAGATCCATAGGTCTTTTAAATAGCTTATTTCAGGGCTTTTTGTGGCTTTTGTTGGAAATGAAAGGTTATTCTTTATGTATGCTTTTTATTTTTCTCCAAAGGGGGAGCTGGTGTTTTCTGCTCACATGGAAGTGCTGCAATACACACTCGTCTGTGATGTTGTGCCAGACACATGGACTAAACCAGCACATCCGTCCACACACAGCTTTGTCCACTGGTAAGTACCCCACAGTGACAGGGTTTAGCTACTACGCAGAGAGCTATTCCAGTGACTCAAGCCCAGCAGCCCTGTTCCATTCATTTTTCTTTCAAATTTTGTCCTAATGAATGTCAGTTTTCCTTTGAAGTGGGTTTTGTAGAAATGCCAAGCACTTTGCTAAAGCAAAGGCTCCGTCACCTCCTTTTGTCCCAAGTACTAGTCGTGTTTAACATCTTGTGGGATTCCTTTTCCCTTAGCCTGCCACCAGCAGTGGTTAGACATTGATGAAACAGGCATTGTTTTTGGAAATCCTTCTGATACCTCATGGCAATGTAGGCTCCATTATGCCATTATTCAGAGCCTCTGTCAGACTCCCTTATGTTCCTGATCTGGATTTTGCTCTGGCTTATTGGAAGTCTAAATGCACGAATGAAGATGCTATCAGACAATTTGCATTTAAGGAGCCATCAGCTGTTAGCAAATTCTGGCAGTTTCTGAAGGTGCATTAACACGACTCATGGTTATGTTCAGGTTTCTCCCCAAGACAGCAGATTTTACAGGACTGAGCATACTCTGCTGCCAGCAGCCCGTCCCGTGCTGATCACCTTCTACAACTGATTTCAGACATACTTGCATCAGGGAAACAACAAATTCCACTGAAACAATTACCTTTTACTTATATAATTATACTTTCTGGTGTCTTCAGCAATGTACTTTCTCTGAAGACAGAAGTACTCTTTACACTTGAAAACTGTAGTTTATTTTGTCTATAAAGGCAGTACACGTACAGTTAAGGCAGGGGCTATTGATGCTTCTCTTTTAGGGTTACTGATTTTCTCATGTGCTGCTAAGAACTTAACATCTGGACACAGAACCTTGTGCTGCCAGCAGTGGTGGGGCTTTCTGGTTTGTTCCATCCTCAGTCCTTTCTGACAGGTCAGCAGCAATGGTTGTAGGGCACCAAGCCCTACATGGTTTCAATGCCAGACATTTTTCTCTAACCATTGGTGTTAGGTAGGTTTGTGATGCTGTTTGGAGAGTTAATCAGAGTTTAAATAAAAAAATTAGTATCACCTTAATATCAGAATAACGGTCTCCTGAAAGCAGGGGGAGCAATCCAAACTTGTCCTCAGGCTATTCAACAGTGTGAAGACAAAGCAGCTAAGGAAATAAAAGCTTGAATTTTTTAGTTTAAAAAAGGTTTAAGAGTGCAAGTTTTCCTACCATTATTATTTAATGAATTCAGTGCATATGTCATGGTACCATTCTGTTTTCTTCCATAACAGAGTTATGAGGCTAAGAAGAAAAATAAATCAGTCTCCCAATCCTCTTTGTGTAGGAGTTGCCACAGCAGGGGATGGAAAACCTTCCGCAGTGTAACGAATAAGCAGCAGATCTCATTTCTGGTCACAATCACAGCATATCAGCTGAGTTGGTTAGAGTATGGTGCTAGTAACACCAAGGTTTGTGGGTTCAACCCCTATATGGATCGTTCATTTAGGAGTTGGATTTGATGATCCTTGTTGGTCCCTCCCCACTCAGAATATTCTGAGCATCTATGAATGTATCTTGTATTTATTCTGAACACCACAGTGAAGCCACAGGAGAGCTTGGTAACAGCGTAGCTGAAATTCTGCATGGTCACCAAGGGCACTGAGATAAATCCTTGTGTAGCAGAAAGGTGGCCAGGAGCTCCTCACAGGACACTGGCTGGGCTGCCATCATTCTCTGGAGCAGGGCAGACCCCAAATAGTCTCAGGCTTGAGCATGATGGCCCAAGAGGGTTAGGATGACAGTTCTGACATTAAAATTGCTGTCTGGATATTGAATTATTGAAAGTTTGGGGATTTTTTAAAGCTGTAATGAAGTGCAGGAACAACTGGCCTTTGGATAAGGTACGTTTGACTGCAGCTATTACCAAAAAGACCAAAGAGTATGACCACAGCAAGGGAAAGAGCCTGTATCTGTGCATTTTCCTCAGAAGGTAAGAAATAAATTGCTTGATGTCCTAGTTCAGGGACTCTAATATGTAGTTAAGTTGCATCAAGAGTTGCACTGAAGCATTGTAACCCTATGAACAGCACCAAGAAGCTTAGGAATGCAGGTGGATTGTTGGCATTTGTCACTGTGACTTTAAATTTCATACCAGCTTGGTGTCCTAATCATTGAATATACTTCCTGCATTTAAGTAACAGTTAAGTGTGTCTGAACAAGGTCTACATTGTCATAAAGCAGCAGCTCTAATGTAACTGAGCTTCAGAAGCTTAAAGACTATTCCAGAAACTATAAATTTCACAATAATGAACTTCTAGGGGTTTTTTTTGCAGCTCTTAGAGGTGCAGAATAGGGCTAGTAGTTACCACATGCCAGCAACTTGGATCAAGTAATCTACACAACTGCAATTAAAAAAAAACCAAAAAAACCCACAACCTAACCCCCCAAAAAACCACCAACCAACCAACCAAAAAACACCACAAAAATCATCTATCCTGTTTTTTTCTTCCACATTGACCGAAAGTTGCCAACTCTAAATATATAGATATAAAGAATTCTGAATGTTTGATTTGCTGGGTCATAATCCTTATAAAGCTTTTAGGGAGACACACCACAAATAAAGTAAGTACTTGAGAACACCTCTGTTGTGGGTCCCTTCCAAATCAGAATATTCTGTGATTCTGTGATTAGCATGAGGTATAATGACACAGTTAGGTGGGCAAAGTATATGAATTAAAAGAGATTTTTTTCATCTGGATTGTCAAGCAGTCTGTTATTCCAGTAGCTGTAATAGGGTTGTCCCTGAATGGAAATCATGCTCATTTTTTTGTGCTGCAACCCCTCTTTTAACAACTTTCACACAATAAACATTGTTATTCTGATTCTGCATCTTCCTGAGACTGAAGCATCTAGTTCAGGAACAATTCAGGCCTGGTGTCAACATGAAATTTTAGTTTTAACTTAGAAAAGCTATCAACAAAGTTACAGTGCATTAGAGAAAGCTGAGTGACTCCCAATGGCTATTAGAGAAACACCATCCTTTACTCATCCTCTTCACGAGACCTGAATAAAAGGAAAGCAACTCTTTTAGAAAGGAGTTGTTACTACAGCAGGTAAACCCCCAAGGGGAAAGTTAGGGTGGGGGAGTCGAGCAAGGGCAAGGATGTAACTTGAATGTTGCTTTTTGAAATGGGAGCATTCACTTTTCAGAGGTTTTTTTTTAGACATCTGTCAGTCCAAGGGCAATATGGTCCACTCCTCATCTGGAGAGGAGGAAAGTATCAAGGAACCATGCGAGTGCAGTTTAGGCTTGTGTGGGTGTTTGCATACATAAAATTTCCTGTCACTGCAGTCTCCACTTTTAGTAAAAGGGCATGTTGATGAAACCTGAAGTACGGGCCAGGCAGATGCTACATACTCATCTCTGCATTCATACAAAGAGATGATGCACAGCAGGCCACCTAAATCTGAATCAACCAGATCTAAAATCTACACTACATCTGTATGTACAAATGTAGCCTCAACTATTTAGCAACTGTTTAAACCCAAATGAGTCCTGTCTTGCACTACAGAACACCAGGTAAAGCATGTGCTACAATTACTGCGGGCACCACGCGGGACATCCAGTGGGACCCACAGCAGAAGCACACGGTTCAGGAATTGACTTCAGCAATGCCAGACATTTTTTTAAAGGCTATTCCAGTGGATCAAAGGGAAACTAAAAATGTTTATGAATGTCCGGCTTATAAAAGCAAAAGCAGAACAATAACTTATGCCTGGACTTTCAATCTGAAAAATCAAGAAGTCAAGTAAATGGGTTCTGCAGGAATAGCACTACTCCTGGCAGTTTCATACTAAGCTTTCAATAAAACATGCTGCCTTCTCAATCTGCCTCATAGTAAAAGCAAAAGGAAATAAATATTTTTCAGTCAGCTGGAGCAGGAGATTTGCCTCAGAAAAACACAATCTTTAATGTAACACTTATGTGTTCTATGTTGTTATTTCCTCATCCGTCGATGTTGCGTTCATGTGTTTCTCCACATAATGATTATTGATCTCTAAGCACCACTACACCTGCTATGGGAAAGTAAATGGGAAACATCAGCATCGGGGTATAGTTTGAATCACAAAATACTCCTCTTTAGATCAGTCTTTATTCTCTCTACATAAAATGAAACGTGTATCTTACAAGAATTTTAACATACTTTAACATGCAATACAAATATGTTGCATTTAAACAAAGTTGTTTGAAAGCCTGGTTGTACAAATGAAAAAATATCTAAGTATGAACTGTAAGTAAAAAAAATTAATCCTGAACTCTGATTTAGACCAGTTACAACTGCTGGGTAGATGCTTCAGGCAGTAGGCGCACTACACAAAAATGGCTGGTGAGAAGTTTCGTTGTTTTTTTTTTTACTGGGATGGTTTTTTAATTTTTTTTTTAAACCACTCTTCTACTTTCATGTTTCGGTGAATAATTGCACTTTGGAATAAAACTTTAAAAAAATCATCCTCCCACTGGTCAATTGCATCAGCTTTGGCTGGTAAATAACGGCATTCAGATGAAAGTACCCCTTCCCTCTTTGCAAGGACAAGTTCTATAAACTACAGGTGGTGGAACAGGTTCAGAAAGCAGAGCTGGAAAAATGGATCTTTATGGTCGAGTTGGTAGACAAGGATGTTTTGTTTCTTTGAAGACGGGGATGCTTTGAAGGTAGCTGTTAAACACCCTTTCAGCCCTCTTGCGCAATTATATAAATAAAAATATTGCTCAAATTGACCAAGCTCTCCATCCTGTGGTTGTGTAGCTCTATTAAAAATTAACCACTCAAGGTTCAAGAGTGCGATTTCACTTAACATATAGGTCTGTGCATGTAGATTTCTCTACCAAAACATTTTCCTGAGAGATCTTTTGCATAAGACCGTATCAGTCAAAAAGTTCCCAATAAAGAAATTAATATGCTATACACTACAATTCTATTTTATATAAAACATAGTAATAAACTTTTGAAGTCAAAATAGTTAACGTATTAACCAGCTGCAGGCACAGCTTGAGTTCAGTGTTCTCAATTGTCATCCGCCAGTTGTTTTTGTAAACTAGAAGATAGGAGAAAACAGTGTTAGTGCTTTTTAGGAAACTCACCTTCCCCATAAATCTCCATTACTGAAGATGGTAACTTCCAAAACAGCACTTCTATACACTTCAACCAATCAAGTGGGATTTCAAAATAGGAAAAAGTCTTTCAATTTTTAAGCAAATTGTTTACACAGACAATATACCTCACTTTAAAGTAGCTGACTTCAGCCTAGGAAAAAATCTGAAATCCAAGAAACTTCTTTTACATAGGTACAGGATTTGTCCCAGGGCACAAGAAGTCAAATGTTATTTAAAGGGCTGTAACAGTTTAAAAAGGAGTGACCACAGGGCAGAACTCTCACCTTTCCAGGTACTCCTTGACATTGTTGTAGCCGTAGAACTTGGCCAGGTGGATCAGCATGCCGGTGGCACAGCGCCCGTCCCGCCGGCGGCAGTAGCTGCAGTTGCACACCCCGCGACAAGGAGGACAGATCCAGGCCTGCAGGGGCGTGAACGTGGGAGGGGGTAAAAGCAAGTTATTGAAAAATGTTATATTAGCCTTCCTGTTGCTCCGAGAAATGACTATGGCTTCCCTATCATGCGATTGTTCAGGGCAAGGTTTTAAAAGCCCCTATCAGCCAGCCACCCAACCTTATTAACACTTCCCAAATTCTGCAGGATTAGAGGAATTATTAAGTGCTTGAATACTTCTTACTCTTGAAGCCTCAGGTTCTCTGATGTGCTCAGTATTGATTTTCAAATAGACTGAAATCTTCTATAATGCCTAACAATAATTCCCTCTATGCTAGGCTGACTGTAGTCAACTCCATCCCTAGAAAGAGATGGGTACCCACTAGGACAAGTTCCTTTGGCTCTATCTGTCTGCTGGTACAGCACAATTCCTGGGACTGAATTAACCAGCTGGTACATGAAGTCAGGCATCTCCAAGCTGCTCAGCAACTGCATATAAAAGCACAGGTGCTAATAGAGCAGCCACTGCCACACTGGGCCAGCACATCAGAGTCATTAGTTAATACTACAGATCTGTTTTGGCAAAAAAGTTTGAACACCATTTTACCATGACCATATTGTTATCATCGCAGATTACTAACAAAACTGTATTCATTACACTTTCATTCCAGGCTCAAGAATGATACTTACTGGATCAAGCAGAGCGGACTTCACATCTTCACCGTATCGATTTCGAAGACATGGTCCACAAAACTGCCCCCTTACTCCTCCACAGCCCTGGTTACGACAGATTGTCTTTGTGTCAGTTGTCTTTTGTCGACACTGGTGGCAAGTACTACCCTAAAGGTGGAAAGGAAGAGAAAAACATATGCATGAAGGACATCCTAAATGCTCACTGATGAACTTTCCTAAAAATACACACAAACTTCAAACCAAAGTCAAATTGAACAATGAACAGCAAGTTCTGTTATTATGATAAATCATATAGCAATGCTAGGAATTTTACAGAGATGGTGCCCAGTTTCAGTTGCATTGGAAGTCTCAAATTACATGAGCCTCATGTCACAGCTCCTTTCTTCTCCCTAGGAAAAACCTAAAACTACTGAGAAAATGATCCTGTGACTCATCTCTGCCAATACCATGAAGCATGAAATACATGGTAAGCTGATCTTGATGATAACCAGTAAGAGCCAAATCCAGTGAAAGCAAGGAAGGAGGAGTTCCACTAAGAACTCTGGAAACTACACAACCTGTATAAAAACGTCACTTCTGGGGGTACAAAGACAGCAGGGATCACAGTTATTTAATGGTACAACAACACAACATTTTTATTAGTGAGAGAGAGAAAAAAGATACCAACTCTTACCAGTGGCAAGTAATAGGTAAAGCAAACTTAGCTTAACAGCTCTGTGGCACAAAACCACTTCTTTTCAGGGGCAAAAAGCCAGTGGGGAATATCAACCACCACAGCCAAGCCCACAGAAGTCTGGCAAAGCTTTCAAGGCTGTACTGTGTGCCATAATAATGATAAGCTGTACTCTCCAGAGCCTCAGGAAAGGACACTTTTTAGCAAACACAGAATTTTCATTTCAAGCACACAGACACACTGAAGAATACAGCAACCACTTACTAGAACTTTGTCATAGACTTTGTCTCTAACAGTGACTGCAATGTTGTCCAAGTCCTCCTCAGTTATGTCTTCTACTGGACGATGAAACGAATACTTTGATGATCTCCTTCTTTTGCGTACTCCACAATCCCCCTGCTAAACAAACTCATCTCAATACCTTTTGTCTGATGTCATGAAGTCTCTGCCACCACAGTTGGTGACAAATTCCTTCATTTACAATGTGTATGCAGTCCAGAGCTGGTGGACTACAGGCTCAGGCAACCACTGGAAGAACAGGATTTCCAAATCACTGCCTCTTTCTCTCCCTCTCCTCCATAATCTTTTCTCTACTACACTTTTTATTCATTTTATTTGATTCCTTTCCATTCTTACTACTTCTATTTGCACAAATCCTTGACATGCTTCACTTTTCTTTGTATTCCCTGCACTCCTCCACTGTAACTCTTCATACTCCACTTCTTCCCTCTCAAAACAAGGAACTGTGATCATCTGCCTTCTCATGCTTTCTTCCTTCAATCTCCTTGTATCTTCTCTAGTTGCTTTCTCCAATAACAGTCTATAAGGTCCTGCAAAAAAACCTCTACTGAAGTTCTAGGTTAGTCATGCCATACCCAGCCTTTTCTTATTATCCTCTTACTTGGAAGAGAGTACCTTTTTTTCCTTCGAATTATCGTTTTCTTTGACCCCTATTCATGAATAAATCTCTCTAAATCTTAGCTTTCCCCATACCTGTCTCTGAAGACCTCTTTTGTCCTTCACTCTAGACCAGTTCTGTTCTGTCCAAACCAATCATTTACCAGCCTAGGTTCTCATTTGGTGCTACTCCTCTTCTCCTAATAGCCAAGTTCCCTCTATAATGTTTCAACTATGCCCAGCCCTTGTTCCTACAAGCAGAACTGGGATTCAGCCTATAAGGATTCAAACTTAAGTCTTCCTCATAAGGGCTATACAGAAAATTAGGCAAGACAAGTAATCACCATAAGCTAGAGGAGGAAAAAACCAGATTTTTAAAAATAGGAGGAGTAAAACCTGCAATTTTTCAATGGCTAGCCTGTACATTAGCAGTTTGCTGGTGCAGATTCCCTTAATTCTTTCTCAGTTCAGCCATGTAACTTGCATCTTCCCTCTGCTATTTCCAGAGGATTTCTGCCTTTTTTTCTGAGTCTGGTAACAGATATCTGCTTTGCCACTTCCATCACCTGACTGCCTTGCCCCTCCAAGTTCTTCTACATTACGGGCTCTAGTAATTTCCAGATGAAGAATAAATAACAGACCATAAGTAAAATGCCTTGCTATGCTTGAATAACACTGGTCACAAATAGAGCCCACTTAACAGGTGAAAGATGAGACAGAAAGGCCAGGAGATAACTTTTCTATAGTTAATCCCAACCAAAGATTTTCAATAACTTTGTCTAGGATGTGACGTCTGGTCTAAGCGCTGGGCAACAATTTAAATGTTTCCTAGTTCCTGACTACTGGGGATATCAAAATCTGGCAAATACCACACTGAGCCTCTTCAAGAGGTTTTGTTGTCTATAGCTACGGATGTGTTCTGCAAATTTGACAGCCGACACAGTAAATTTTTCCAAGGCAAAGTTTTCTGGTGGACGAGCATTTCTGGTTGGGTTCATTCGACGTGTTATCTGGCCTTCAGAAAATGTCCTCCTTGGGGTTTTCTTCTGTTTCTAGAAAAAGAAGGGAATTACAGTATCTGTCTTTTCAGTTATGTCTATAGTGTTAAACACTAGAAACAATCTGAAAATGTCTATACCACACTTTTACTATCACAAATTGATCTGCTGTTCTCCCACTCATTATTTGTTAGGCCAAACCCCACCAGTTATACTTCCTACACACTATACCTTTTTGCTACTTTTAAAACACCACACCTTCACACCGAATTCCACTCCAATTAACATCACAGAACTATACCAAAATTTAACACGTGGCATATTAAGGTGGAAGCTAGTTCTCACTATTCTATGGTAGCTAAATATTCAGATTTTCCCACAACCTGAATACCCAGTTGAGGAACATTGAGGAACACGCAATTTGAGGATCAAGCTGAATTCTAGTTAATTTTCTTTTAAACTTTTCAAACTGAAAGGGCATTAAGAAGCTGCTTCATTTAGTTCAGGATTCCTAATTTTGGAGATTCTTGGAAGGTGCAAGATATCCTCTTCCTACTCTCACACCTGCCAATTACTGTGTGATTGAATTCATGCAACGGAAGTCCTGCATGGACATCTACCAAAGACACAGCCCTTCAATATTTCCTCAAATCTTTTCCATTTATAAGATACATGGAAAAACGCTACTCTACAGAGAAAGAAGGGTTGACATTCCTCTGCTTAAAGCTGAGAAAAGTCAGTTGAAGTAACTACTGTATCATTCCAGTTTGTGTTGAATGGTTTAACTTCATGGTACTTCCCAACCAATAGCAAATCTATACAAATGAAGTGACCAAACCTAAAGAAAAGCAGAACAAACTTGCTGAAAGTTCCTGATGAAACACGTTAATTCTAAGTCTAACGAAAATTAATGTCACCACCAACCAGTACAGGGAACTTACAGAAGGAGTCGAGGTGGGCGTTTTCACTGGGAACAGGTCCGGTATGGAATTCAGTTCTGCCAGCAGCTGGGCAAGCTGGAATCAAGTGATGTCACACTGAAAACTCACTGCAACTTGCAAAAAAAGCAACACCACCTACCATCCACTCTTCACATGCACTTCAAATTATAGCTAAACGTGCATGAAACCCTTCTGGAAGCACTTAAATAAAGTGGGGCTCATAAAAGGGGTTCATTTATTCCTGAATGAGCAAGAACTCTGCCAATAATACTAACTCCATAGCTCCCACTAATTCTTACTGGGAATTAGAATTAGCCAGATTTACATAGTATCTTCTCAAAACAGCACCAAAGGAGTGCATTACAACCTAGTAATGACTATAAATAATGAGAAATTCAGTTCATATGATAGGAGGGAGAAAAGAAAGACAGGGTGCCAGAAGACAGGAAGATGTTGTTCCCAGTGAGCTTTTACTGACTGCAGATAGATCTGTGCTCTTTGCCAGAGACCTCAGCATCCCCTTAAGCAGGGCAGACACCAGGTACATGCTCATTACAAAGTCACAGAGCGACTAAGCCCCACTGGCAGTTCCTGCAATGCATGCATGTTCTGATGCATATACAGCATCAGAAGCACTTCAGCAGGATGATGATTTCTTGCACTCTGTATGAGACGCCTTGGAGGAACATTTCCACAGAAGCAGTGGCTGATAGGTACAAAAAAAACACTGACCTGTTCTGGAATTCCAGAATGAGGCTAACTTCTGAAAAGCCAGTGGTAGTGGGGATGAGCCAAACTGCTAGCTCTCTGAGATTGCCAGAGCCATCAAGAGATTAAAAGCTGAATACAGTATTTCCCAGTAAATACTCCAGTGTGGCATTTATTAAGTGCTATTTAATGCCATTACAGTACTGCTCCTAGGATGCCAGTGAATTTCACAGTGGTTGAACTGCAAGGAAGAGTGGAAGGTGAGAAGGACCAAGGAGCAGCAAGACCAACACAACAGCAGTGGGGACACATGACAGATTAGAAACGCAGGTACAACACTGAAGCAAGTTTTTACACAGGAGCTGCAGGCCTGTGTAATAAAGAGGTATTGCTTGAGCCCCAAGACTGCTTGGAAGCTGCAACTTTTCCTGAAACACAGTAAAACTGAAGGAGCTACTAAAGACTGAACATCAGTTCGGATTACACAGCACCATGATAATAAAGAGAGCTGGTGGCATGTTGGATAATAGAGGAAAAAACATTAGGAAGTGATCAGTCGCTCTTTTCCGCACCTACACACACATACACACATTCAGCAGTTATACAGTAAAGCATTACTGTAAAAATCACATCCCACACAACTCAAAAATTACATTTATCATCCTCAGAAGTTTTTAGCTGGCTTTCCAATCAGTAACTGCACAGATCTGTCATGCATAAACACAGTAGAGTTGTGCCAATTCTATTGTGCAAATGACACCATATAAACCACATGAAAGGACCAGCTGGTTTTCTAACATGTTCTGAATATAAGACTGCAAAACTTGGTCATTTGTAACTTTGTTCACATTGACATTAAAAATCCTTAGTTCTTCTCTGGTTTTAAACTTGACCAGGCTAGTCCTACTTGAGGTTATTTTACGGGTAAATGGCTGAGTGCAGAGGGTCCTCTAGGGTTTTTCCAGGAAGAAAAATTCACCATAAGATTTTCCCAAAGTCCCAGCACAGAACCAGCAGCAACCCCAAAATTCAACAACACTAAAGCTAAGTACTTGGATGCAAATGTCAGAGAACAAAACACTGCTCTTAAGTCTTACCATGGCTTTATTTTCTTTTATATTTATGGCTCTCTTAAGCAGTGCACTGGAACTTTCCTCCTGTGTTTCTTTAATGTCTTCTTCAGACTCTGAAGCAGAGCCCTCTACTTTGTCCGACCGCTTGAGGCTTATTTCTCTTGAAAGAGGTGTGAGGGATTCACTGTTCTTTAGAGGTAAGTCAGACAAAGCCTGTTCAGGCACTTTTTTCTCAGATGACTTTCTGGTGGGAAACTGTAAAGCAACACGAAGGCCAAAGCTTCTTCTCTTGGGGGAAAACTTCTTCTTCGCCTCTTCCTCTTCTTCTTTCTCATTGCCCAATAAATTATCACGTTCTTCATCACTCAAGTCTGACTCCATCATCTAGAGGCAGGAAAAATCCTGTGTTATGTTATTGGCTCTGACACAGGAGAGGTCATTTTTAAATTACTAGTTCTAGACAGCAGCCTTTCCACCCAAAGGTACCATCATAAATTCACCTAAATTAACAAATTTTTAGAAGCTCACAGATTGCAACTTCTGCCTCTGCAGAGATCAAGAAAACATCTACATATTAGTATTATCTGGGATAGAGATATGGCTTTCTCCAGAGGAACAATCTACAAGCAGTGGAAGAAGTTCTCATTCCTAATATGTGATGCTATATTAAATAAAGCATTCTTTCTCTTTTAAGACAACACATTTTAATTCAGCATGAAGAAAGAACATCACAGTGTATCAGAAAGACTCCTACTAGAACACGAGGTTTACATAGAAGAGACAGATAAAAAAGAAGTCAACATATACATTGACATGTAGGTGTGACTGCCTTTACCAGAACTTCTTTCTCGTTCACATGCACCTCGTTTGAAGCGAAGCCCTCAAACACTTCCGTTTCAGAGTCAGTGTCCTCAGTGAAAATCCTCCGCAGCTCTTCAGTGAGGTATCTGGACTGAAACCGGAGCCCCTGCAAAAATACCACTTGGTAGCTGTGAGAGACAGTCAGATACAGAGTGTTCACACAGCCACAATAAACAGGTTTTGAGGGTCAAGACAGTGCCGACTAAATAGCATACTGTGAAAGCATTTTGCAGGCAAAGCCTGTCAAAAGACACAAACAACAAGAAGACAGCATTCAGAGCTTCAACACTGAGTTATTTTAGCTTAGCAAGAGGTTTTTCTTCATTTTGAGGACAGGACTTTAACTGACCTACTTGTTGTGGGGCGAACTTTCTTCCTCATGTCTTCCTCCCCTTCTTCATTACTACCCAATAAAAATAAACTATCGATTTTCTTGTATGCAAATTATCATGTTGTATTATATATTTTCTTCTGGATGTAAAAAAAACAGGCCTTGAGCAGAAGAAAACACAAACAAAAGATGGGGTCTGCTCCTCATGTTATTACACCATCACTGAACTGACCAATATCAACACAAGTCCACAGAGCTTTAAATAGCCTAACATCCCTCCACCTTTAAACTTCTCAACTCTCTGGGTCTTTGGTGCAGTTTATGATTCAGATGTGTTCTAGGGTAGACAAGCCCCTCAATTTCAGCCTATAGACCAGGAAGTAAAAAGATCTTATTAAAACACTCTTCATGATACGTACATTACATCCCAATTAAACACGAGGCTTTTACTAAATAGAATCGTATTTCCATACCTCCAGTAAGAACTAGTAGAAAACCATCTAGTCAATTTGTTCCTGTTAATCTCTTGAAAGATTTGTTCCTGGTAGGAATATACCCCATGCTCACATCACACCTGCCTCTTGAAAGTCAGCAACATATAAGTTCGTTTCCCCAATTTACCTGTTATTTCTTCCTCCCACACAAGAAACGAAAATGACCTTTAATACAATGCATCTGCTAAATATCCTTAGTCTTCCTTTCAATTCCTTCCCTTCCCTGACTTTAATTACCCACTTCTTTATTTTAAGATAATATCTGGTGAAAAAAAAGATACAATAGATGAGTGGAAGAACTTAGAGGGGAATGGGGAGGAACCACTGCATATGCTGATCCTTTACACTTAAACATCTACAAATTATTATGGGCAAGTGTAATGAGTTTTCTATGAGGAAAATTACTTTATTCTTTTGTTGATAGCTGTAGTGCAGCTGCTTGAGAAAGGAACAAACACAATAGGGAAGTTACTTTAAAGTTAAATTGCACTTCTTGGAGGAAACTGAAGTTTTTATGTATTCTGCGTTTTCATGAAATTCCACAATGAAGGTTGGGGGGGGGAACTACGCTATTTGTTAGCTAAAGTAACTAAAAAATAACACACCTAGAGCTATGCTGTTCATCTACGAAGAACAGTCTACACCAGGTAAAATACTCATCAGGGATACCTCTTGGAGAAATTGTGGGAACTCAGCAGAAGCACAGGAATTATGGGAGCAGGACTGCAGAAAGCCCTGAGGAAAAGCAGGCACACAGAGGTCACTACTTGTTAACTCATTTGCACATCAGCATCCAAGAGAACCCCTGATGCACTAACAGCCCATTTGCCACCCCAGCGGGGCAGCTACCTTGCCTCCTTTCTCAAGAACTGCTGAATTTTTCTGAACTTCCCATCCTCTTGCTCTTCACACCAAAACCTTTTCATTTCCTGCACAACAAGGACCAATGGGCTTTTGCAGCAATAGTGGCGTTTGGCATCATAAGCGCCGGATGATGCTCAGCCTGATGCAGGGCCCTGATGTGCAAGGACTGCAGATTATGCTGCAGTTGAATGGAACCCATTCAAAATGGTACAATTTTTATTGTACCATTAAGTGCTAAGGGAATTAAATTCAATACTAATTGAGATTTAAAATAATTCTCATCCCAAGGGAAACACAGGAATGGTAAGGAAGGCCGCAGTGGCAGCTGTAAATCTGGAACGAGTCTCACTGGGATTCTCAGCAATGCATGTTAAACCAACAGTACCTAGCTCTTCCACAGCATTTTTCATCAGAGGATTTTAAAATGCTTTACAGAAGAGCTCATTATCATAAACTCTATTTCACAAGTTGGGAAATCAAGCGTGAGAAAAGTACAGTCAGGTGTCTGCAATCCCCAAGCAGGCAGAAGCTCCCACACAAGGCTTCCCCTCCACCACCACCTCTCCCCACTGACCCTTCTTGATGCTCCCCACAAAGACACAAATGCAAGAGCAAGCCACCTCCTGGTTTTCTGAAGTTATCAGTACTGCTGTCTACCAACAAGATTACAAACCAATTTAGAGCCCAGTACATTTCATTATATTTTAGACACCACCTTTCTTCATAGCACAGACTCTACCCGCAAAAGGTTTCTGCACTCTCCTGGGGTCACTTGCTTGTAAAGGCTCAGAAACAGTACATAATTGTTCAAGCCTTATTCTGTCTCTTGGCTAACACTAATCATCTTTCTTGTCATCAGCACCTCTTAACCAGGTGCTGATCTGATGGACTAGGACAACAAAAGAAAAAAAAATTTCAATTTTATTATTAATGAAACAGAGGGATCATTGCAAGAGCACAAATGACAAAGGTATCTTATAACACATTAGCTCATGACTATCAAGCATGTAATTTTAAGTTTCTAAAAGACTAAAACCTAAATTTTTTGCCACCCAAGACATCACACCAGTTCTACTCTTTTCTTATTAATTCAGCTGGTATCTTCAGCTACCAAATCAGAGAAGAAAAAATATCAAATCATTGTGCTGATCCAAGCTACTTCACCATCAAGATAGCAAATCACACTACCACAGCAGGAGCTGATGGTTTCTCTGGGTAACCACTATTAAAACATGATTTTAGTGCAGAGACAGCACAGAGAAATTTCTGGAATAAAAACCTTGAAATCTCTATACTCTGCAATGCCTGTCTAATATCATGTATTTGCACTGTCTTATGTATCCAGAGTGGTAATTCTCTTTTCCTGTTTGCTACTTACCTATTTCACTTAAACTCACCTTCCAATGAAACCCATTTTTGTTTTTATATGATGGAGTTTTCAAAAGCAACCCCTAAACCCTAGAAAGGATACCAAGTTTGTCTACATTTATTTTTAATATGGGGATTGCAAATTATGGGTTATGGTGCAAGTTATAATTCACACAGTTTTGACACAGGCTCAGGGTACTACTGCATCCCAAGAGCATAACTGGACTACGGCAATCTGTTCCTACCTCTTTTCCAGACTCCACAGAATCAAAACTAGCATAGTTGTTTTCTGAGGAGAAGCTCTGTTTAGAAGCATCATCTTGGAACCCTGGAAAATCTTCACTGTCACTGGGGGCATTGAAAATGTTGGCCACATCCTTGGGTATCTGTTTCTGATTCAAAACAAGACAGAAAATATGAGTCACACACACCAACTTAACAGGAAAACTCAAACTGGCAAAAGTACAACTTAATTTTATATTCCCATACAAGCACAAATTTGTACCACAAAATATGTTATGTGTAAATTGTACCTTATTCAGCTAAACTCCAGGAAAATTCTGAATAGACTGTTTCAATCCCTGAATACAGATTCAGGATCTGGGATTAGGGAGGGGATGCGATACACAGGGTGCTCAACTCCACAGGAAAACACTTCAGAGACATAAAAATACATGTGTGCCTCATCTTTGCAAGCAGGAGCTCAGGGCGTCCTTATCCATGGGGAAATCCACCACCCCTCCTGCTCTTTCAGAGCACTGATGGCTCAGAGGTGAGAAACACAATCGCAAACGTAACATAAATAATAAAATAAAATACAAAGAAACCTTACTGTTAGATCCCACAGTACCATTACGGATTTTAGCAGACACTTAGCTAACTCCAAAAATAAAACCAGTGCAACTCATTCTCCTTGGTTAGAATTGTCACAGAGCTCCTCCTGCAACACTTGGTAAGAAAGGCAAAATGTGTTAACCAAGAACACTTCCCCTTTGCTAGAAGCCCTTGATGTGGCCCACCAGGAGAGCAGGAAGCACAGCCAAGGGCAGGCAGCTGCCTTCCCGAGGTGACCAAGGTCACAACTTCAGAGTTCAAGAAGTCCAGTCCCAGCCTAGGAGACCCATAACACCACATCCAAACATTCCACTGGGCCATATACTTTACACCAGACACTTCAGATAAGCCTCTTCCTTACAGGACAGTAAGGAAGCCTTCTTTAGGTTCTGGTGTTGTAAAGATGGAATGAACAGATCAAGCCTTAAAAACCAAGGAAGAGGGCATTTTGCTGAGTTTCAGAACATATTTTTACATGTCCCAGTATCACCTGCAAAACCATTCTGCTAGTTACACAAATGCTTGGGGAGAAAAGTGTCTGCATTCCTCACCAGGATCCAGACACTCATCTCCTACATCCCCTGGACCACATATACACCTCACACACACCACTCTAACTTGAAACAAGCCTCTCTGCCATTTGCTAAAGCCACACACAGACCTCCTGCTCCTCTCGTAACTCCGAGGAACATGAGATCAATGAGTGCCTGGTCAGAGGCCAATTCCTCATCAGAAAGTGCTGCTATCCAGCCCTGAATATTCAACAGTGCATCTCAGAGATGAAGTTCAGAACAGAGAGCAGACTGCCCTTTTCCACTGCCATAGAAAATCAAGGTTGCTCATACATGGCCCCCATAATGATTTTTTAAAATTTTTTTTAGTTTAGTTTACTTGTGCCAAGGCAAATGACCCAAAGGAGGCTCATTCTTCAAGCGTAATGTTGCTGCAAAAGTTCCACTTCCATTAAAAGAGCAAGTAGGACCTTCACCAAAGCATCACTTTCTGAAATAAGCTACAGTAAGGGGTGAACACGAACCTAATTTTATTCTTGTTCTGCTTTTATAAAGCTGATGCAGGCTGATGCAAAATCAATCTACTGTTGCTCAAGCAAGAGTAGAATTCACCTCTGAAAAACTGACCCTTCTCAGGCCTATAATAGCATGACCCAACGCATGGCTGCTAAAGCCATGCTGTCCATATCCAAATCCCTTTGGATATTCCCTCACTCCCACCTCCTACAGTGAACATCCAGAATCCACTTCCATTGCTGTGACAGGATTCACTCAGTACAGAGCAGTGGTAAAAATGAAGCACTATGCATTTTAATGGAAAAACATACAAGGAGCTGAGAGCCTCACTGCTCTGAATAAATTGCTTCCAGGAGCCACTGTATTAGTCCTTGTGCTAATGTACAGCTGAGTTAGCCACTGCTGTGATTACTGTATGCCTGATTTCTCCTTCTTCGTCTATTGCTTCTGCATCTGCACCAGAGGAGACATTATGGGGCTCTAATTACTGATTCTGAACAACAACAAAAAAATTCTTTCCAGTAGAAGACTTTTAAAAATCTTCCTGCATTCCCAAGTGTTAGGGTACTGGTACTGATTTAAGTAACTTACTGCAGAACTTCAAGGATTTTTAGTTTGTGACTTGTTCTCCATAGCCTGACTACGAAGAATCTTCTCAGTTTGGTCACTGATGCATCCCCGTTTTACCAGAAGGGCTTACGTTAACAACAGACAACACCTGACATGTACAAGGTCGGCACACTCCAGAAGTTTAGAAAGGGAAGTCTCATGATGAATCTTGATTAGCAACACTATTTCTACACCTGAAATCATAACGCAAGTTTATTTCCTGAAAAAGTCCACTGACATTAAAGAAAAGCTTGCAGCAAGCATCTCTGTTGTGATGGGTTCATCCACTGTCATTTATTCTGTAGCCCTAGAAGTCACAGACATTTCTATCTTCAATTTTCAATTAAAATACATTCTGAAACTGACTTACAATCAGCACCAGAGCCTAGGATTTCAACTCTTGTCAACAAATTATTATCTACCAAGAAAGAAAATACAAATTTGTCTAAACAGAAATGTCAAAATGTTAATCTCTTCAAGACATCTGTAAGACACAGGCACTCCAGGAGAGGATCTTTTTGCCACTAAACCCCTAAAAAATCACGAAGGCAGAGGTGATGAGTATTCCCAGCTTGCTCAAGGAAAATATTTCAACATGAATATACCACAATGGACTGCTAAAATGCTGCAGATGTGCAAAATACTGTTTTTTAAAGATACCTGTTACGAAGGCTAAATACCGAAAGTCTAGTAAAAGCTGGAAATAATTCACACCTGCTGAAGAAGTCAGTTTTATTTCTGGTAGGAAATTTTATATCTATTGAACTCATTTATTTTTGCACATAAAACACACTTAGTTGTTTAAAACCCCTAGAAGGTACTTTTCAAAAGCATCAGCAAACCTTCCCCGCTACAGATGGCACACAATCCAACAACTGCCAGAATAACAAATCCTGTGTTTCTGCAGAAGTAGTCCAAAGCTCAAGAAATCCACGTCTCCCAGGTTTTCCTTCTCTAAATTAGACAAAATACCACCAGTACACCCAAGAGCATACTTGGATGTATTGGGCTGCATGGAGATCCCATTCCCACAGAACCAGGGGCAGGCAGCTCGCATGCGCCTGCGGAGGCTGGCAGGTCTGTCACCAAGGGCTGAGGGTGACAGAGGCTGGTAAGGTTGTCAAAACTGTTTCAGTCACATAAGCTATTGGAAAAGTAAGGCACCTAAGGTCCCCAGCAGTCACAAGAACATTTTTCCAAGCACTATCCCCATGAATTCCACCTTGTTAGGCAAGGAAAAAAAGGAAAAGGCTGAGGGGAGCTGTTTTGGTATTGACATCAACAGGAAGAATTTTCATGTTTCAATTAAAAAAGCAACTTTCCTGACACCAAAGCCAGAAAAGATGCAACTTGCCCTGTAGGCTGCGAGGAGAGAACACTTGCCTGCACGCACACCCATGGATTTGGTGGGAAGCATGTTATTTCTACACCAATGACTACCACATTTAATTTTTTTAAGAGTTATCTGCACATATCACTTTCCCTGCCAATTGTCACACTAGTGCATTCTTCTCCAACAGTGATGTATCAGGAGAACCTACAGCGTAAGAAAGCAGGGCTAGATAAAATTCTCTATTTTCGTTCCTACCATGGAGAAAAAAAAAAAAAGTCAATTGGGCTGTGTTCTCTTAATTCAATTTAGCACAATATATGGGCATTGCTACTCAAAGCAGAGGACAGACAGTTTCAGTCACATTCAAACTCAATAACCAAAGTTTAATCCCAAGCAGATACTCATGCAAACCAAACCTGTACAAAGTCACACCTTCACCACAAGCTGGAAAGCCTCTTGACTTGTCCCAGGTTCAGCCCAGAAGCAAGCCTAAGGCACGCCACCCAAGGGTTACAGGCACCGCATTTGGCTCCTACCTCAAAGGAACAACCGAACAGGGAAGCACTCCAAGGTTGACAATTGCGGGCAGCGCTACAAGAACAGAGGGGCCCAGCCAGAATGTCAGTAGGTGCCAAACCAATAAACTAAAACCGTTTAGAAGTCAAGATCCTGGTTTTTCCACTGGAGTCATAAAGGCGAACAGCACTCTAAAAGTTTAATTTTAAGCATCATACAAACGTGTGAAAGAATGGAAGGCCTAGAGATGCAAAGCCCCATTTTGCAGTGCAAAAGAATCACACAGACTGGATATATGGTCAACAGGACTGTCAACCACACAATCAGCCTGAGACTCGTGGGCATCAGTGAAATCTAGGAAGGTGAGGAAGATCCCAGATAACCTCCAGAACTTCTCAACAGCATTAAAGCACAAAAACCTGAAATCCTCTGGACAGTGAAGTGCATTCCTGGTATAAGTGGCAGAAGGTTGAAAGGCAAGTGAGTGTTCTGAAAAAAGCAAGAACAACTGATAGAATGAGCAGTCAACACTTTTATGATCTTTGCAGGAATAATGAGATTCTCCTGAAGGTGAAGATGGATTATGCCTGAGCCTTTAATCTGTCACAGCAACAGCTCCCGGGACTTTCAGAGTGCCCCCTCAAAAAGTTCTGGCAATTTTCACACCAGTTAACCTATTTCTAAATCCAAGTAACTCCATGAAATTTTGGTAAATTCTGCTATTTTCAGAACAGCAGAATAGAGTTTCTATATTGCCTTATTTAAACTGATAATAAGCTAATGCCCATAAAGCTACTTTATCCCAAAATAAGGAATGCCCAAGTATCATAAACACATGGCAAGAGATTTAAAATGTCACCTTCTGTAGGCAATACCTTCCTGGAAACTATTTTCTGCTCTTCAAAAATGCTGGTAATACTGTGAATATCAGCATGCCAGCATATGAACACAATCTAAACACTGTCAACTGCTACTATTTCTTTCTTTGTACCATCTAATCTTTCACCAATCCAAACAGTTGTAACAGCTATTTCTGAGTTAATTCTGCATAATTCAAGAGCACCCTTCTCATCTATGGTGATGCCTAATTACTGTCCAAGTGCCGGCATTCCAAGGAAAACACTTTTGTACAATACCACAGGCATGTGATGCATCCTCACTGTGTGCCTGGACTGCTTGAGTCTAGGACTAGAGTTCAGGCCTTCTAGGTGCAAGAACTTTGTCACAGCCCACACCCCTATAACAAGCTCTGTGTACTGAAACTGCTGGGCCAGGACCTGGTAAATCAGACCCTAGGACAGGAAATGGAACTGCAGGTCTTGCGATTCAAAACAATTTTGTACTGCTGACTTCTTTGGCAGTTGTTTTCAAATGGGGGCACGTACTCACAAGCCAATCTGCCCGTCAGCAGACAATCTGTGACTTCAGAGGCAAAGAAACCTTTGCCACCATGTCCTTCTGGCCCAGCCAGGATTGAACTCACTGCTCACCAGTGTATTACAAAGACAAGGCAGAGCCAGCAGAAGGCTGTGCTCAGACAAAAACTCCCATGAGAAACAGGAAAGCACCAAGGTCAGACCGTGTCCTTCTCCTCTTTGCTGAGCCTTAAAAGAAACATGATGTGCAGCCTTTCAGCTGTGCACCAGAAAGGGAACTAGCAGATGGTAAGAGTCTTGTGTTACAGCATTAGAGGTGAGAAGTAAGTACCATTTGTGTCTATTGTCAAACAGGGTTCTCCCAAACTGTTTTTATAGTGCCCTTCTCTTCACAGTGCCAATGGAGGGCCTGAGGTCATACAGAAGTGGAAGGTTTACAAAGTCTCTGAGAGGACAGAGGTTCTAATAAATATTCCAGCGTCTCTATTACACTGCAGTTCCACAGAAACCCATGTAAAGCTCTAACTTTCTAACGGCAAGAGCTGAATGAGATGCTGAATTTCTCCTCACTCCTTCCCACCACCTGGAAAATTCACCATGACTTAAAGAGAGTCAATTTAGACTACATATAATGAGAATGGTAAGACATAAAACAGCTTGTCTAGAGAGCGCGTGGATGCTCCATGCCTGGAAACATTCAAGACCAGGTTGGATGGGGCTCTGAGCAACCTGATCTAGTTTAAGATGGCACTGCTCATTCAGGGGGGCTGACTAGACGAGATGCCTTCCAATCCGAAGTATTCTATGATTCTATAGCCATACCACCTCCTAAGATTTGAAGCACACAATCAGCCTGATGCATCCAAGCATGCGCCGCCAGGCTTGGACCAGACCACAGCCGATGGAAGCATGCCACTCAGGCGACTCAAGTATGTGTCTAAGGTGGCACCGCGGCGTTTCAACAATAAAATTAAAAAAAAAAAAAAGAAAAAAAAAACACACAACACAAATACACACACACAAATAAACCCCACCAAAAACAAAAACAAAAAACCCACCAAAACGCGACCAGAATTAAAAATAAACAAATGCATTAGCTATTTCTAAAGCGGCATCCCCAGGCTCACAACTAATTAATTAACAATGCTCCTCCCCATCAGCCTTTATTAGAGCCGCTACAAGTCCCAGCACCGCTGCAGTTGCTCCACGCCGCTACTGAGCATCTCAGGGCCGCCCCGAGGGCGGCTTCCATCGCGTTCCCGGCCTTTTACAACCGCGGAGCCGCCGCGCCACGTGGATGGCGCCCGGCGGGACCGCGGGCCGCCCGCTGCC
>VYZQ01050527.1:44461-59995 GCA_013400655.1 Mystacornis crossleyi
CCGCCGCCACCGCCGCCCCCCGCCGCCGCCGCCGGCCGCGCCGCGCCATGGCCGCCCGCGCTGCCGCGGGAGGAGGAGGAGGAAGGAGCAGGGAGGAGGGGCGCGGGGCGGTAGCGGGGTGGAGCCGCCCGGCAGCGGCGGGAAAGCGGATGGGGGCACGGGGCACCCCGTGTGGCGTGCCTGGGGATGGGCTCCTGCTGTCCGGATGCTGCTGCGGAGCCTCTGGGCACTCAGCATCGTCTTTTCTTTCCTGCACACTCCTCGCTGGGCGGCAGCTGTTCATCTGAAAGGGGTAGGCTTTGCCTTGGGGGAATAGGCTTTCATCCTCCAAATAACTTAAAATGTTTATTTAAGCAATACAAGCGAGAAGTGTAAGACTCTTGAAAACTTCTGGGAAAAAAAATAAAAAGGAGGGGAGGGGGTGGAATGCAGATGATGTCACTTTCGAATAATAAAATCTTTAAGTCCAACCACTAATTCAGAACTGCGTGTTCACCACTAAGCCGTGTCCCCAAGCGCCACATCCATATGATTTCGGAACACTTTGAGGGATGGTGATTCCACCACTTCCCTGTGTAGCCTGTTCCAATGCCTGACCACACTTTAAGTGAAGAAACCCTCCCTGGCAGAATCTCAGGCCACTTCCTCTTGTCCCATCACTTGTTTCTTGGGAGAAGAGACCGACCCCCATCTTTCAGGCAGTTGTAGAGGGTAAGAAGGTGTCCCCTGAGCCATCTTTTCTCCAAGCTAAACAATACCAGCTCCCACAGCTGCTCCTCATCAGACTTGTGTTCCAGGTCCTTCACCAGATCCTTCACCAGCTCTGTTGCCCTTCTCTGGACACTCTCCAGCACCTCAATGTCTTTCTTGTAGTGAGGAGCCCAAAACTGAAAACAGGACTCGAGGTGTGACCTCACCAGTGCCAAGTACAGGCAGACCTTAAATGCATTCCTCAGCTTCCCAAGTCAACAGCCTTTAACTTTACTGCGAAAGTGAAATTTAAAGGTGAAAGGGATGGGAAGCAGAGATGGTTCCTTGAAACAGCAAGTCAGCTGTTCAAATTTCAAACTATAACAAATGGTGGAAAGTAAATCTAATCAGAGAAATTTAACTGGAAAAAAAAATGGGAATGTATCAAATTTTAATGCACTTTTCCTCCAAGCAAGTTCCTATTTCATCTTATTTTCCACTGTGCAGCTAAGTAGAAAGAAAGATGAACACAAAACCAGGCAAACTATTTTCTCTACTTTCTTCTGAATAACCTGTGTTCCTCAATTAAGAGGTTCAATTTTGATTAAAAAGTTAAAAACATTTTATGTGTCCCTTTCTAATCAAGGGGATTGTTACTAGATTAGGTACTTTGTGTTATGATTACCCCATAATTCAGTGAGAAAAGCTACCCTTTGAGCAGAGAGGTGCTCCCAAAGATGCCTGATTGGGTGCGGTGGAGGTCCATACTCAGCTTCCTCCTGTAGCATTGGCACTGTGAATATTCCCTTGCCCAATATAATGTGAAGCAGGTCCAGCAGAAAACTGTTGAGATGGTGTTTTCCTGATGCAACTTTGGTAATAGAAGAGTACACTTTCCAATATGGTTGTAATTACATTAATTCCCCTGATTAGGGCACATTTTATGAAGTCCTCTTCCCTTTTCCCATTCTTGCATCTGAATGTTTCTCCCTTGAAGGGCTCTCTGAGAAGCATTCTCTATCATGCCAGCATGGCACCCTCATGCATCCTCTGATGGGACTATTGCCAGCTGCTCATCATCCATCTCAAAAGGATGACCTCTGTAGGTGGCTCAGAAAGAGCCCTCTTGGGATCAGCAGTGAAGTACTTCAGTGTTTGCAGTACTGTAAAATAAAATGGTGTCTTTGCTATTCTCCATACGGGATTTGAGAAAATAGAACCACTGATGACTATGTCTGAACTGGGGGATCTCAGGGTAAGGTCTGAGGGTGTGTTTCACACCCAAGTTTCTGTCTGGCAGGATGTGGGACATCTTCCACTTTCCCTCTAGCCTGGATAGTTGGAATAGAACAGCAAGATAGCCAACTAGATAGTTGGAATAGAACAGCAAGAAATTCACTTGTCTATGTAATCTGGCTGAAATAAGCCAGTAACAACGACCCTTACAGTTTTTGTATTGATAAAAGCAAATCAGAGGAACCAAGCGTGTTACTCTGTAGCTTACCTTAAAACACAATTGTGAATTGCCATGCTAAAAATAAATTCTGATTGTTTTGACTATTTCAGTACCTTCTGGATGACATAGACTTAAAAGTTTCCTGTATCTTTTCATTTAGGGGAGAGCTTCAAAATGGACTGTGCAGTCTGCCTACTATGATGAGTTCCCAGGTCTGACTAGGTATTTCAAATACTCCACTGTATATATTGACTTAAAATAGTTAGAGAAAAGTAATTTTTTTTTGTGGAAAGTGAAGGACAGATGAGATGAGTTTTTTCCCCTCTCTCTACACAGCCACCCTAAAACGTGGAAGAGCCTCTCCACGTACCATGGCATCTGATCCTCAGTGTAACACATGGTGGACTTCCCATTTAAGTACTTCCAAGCCTTTATATTCCAACCATATGGAAGGTATTTGTTAGGAGAGAATGTGAGGGAGGTAGTCACATGCAAACAAAGAAGCGTTTAGCCAAAGCAGGCCATTTAAACACTGGTTTGCATTGCAATATCCGCTATTGAGGCACCTGCGGTTGTCACTCAGGGTGCGGTTAAATAAGAAGCTTTGGGCATGAGGTGGGGAGGAGGGAAATCAGTAGAAGACAAAATGTGGGTATTATGTATATTATCGGCAAAATTGAAATGCAGACTTCTTAAAATACAAAAGAATAAAGATCTCTTGTGCAATACATTCCTGAAAGACTTGTATGTTATGTATTCCTCTGCTGACCCTGGGCTTGGCTCTTTCACTTGTCCCCAGCAGTCCACGTTATGAAGCACTTCGTTTGTTAAAAGCTGTCAAGATGCTATCTTGGATTGTGAACAACAGATCTGAAATGACTGTGTTGACTGTCCTGTACTAACTTAGAGCGAATAAAATTGAATGCTCTTACAATAGAGGTGTGCAGCTATTATGCTGTTACAAATACATTATGAACTGTCTGATATCTTCAGCTATTTTATGCAATTTGTTGCTTTGGCTTTGTTTCTCTTTTTTATCCCTTCACATTCCATTTCATTTTGTACTTTCATAATCATTCTCCTTCTTAGCATTTCAAGCCCCTCTTGTCAGTTATTGCTCTTTATGTTGCTGTATTAGAAGTGTGGGGTTTTTTCAAAATTTTGTTAGTTTAATTTTTCTGCAGCTGTACCTCAAATAGTTCTCAGCATGGATTTTCCATCACTGAATTCCTGCCCATTTTCTTTACCTCTTGTCATATTATTTCAAAGTTCTTTTTCTAACCCACAACAGTTTCTGTGTTATTGCCTTGTCAGTAGGATCTCATCATCTCCTCCAATGAGGTTCAGCTGAATTCCGGGTACTCTTTAACTTCAGCCTTATTTATTAAGCCTGAATTATTTTGCAACAACTGGATCCAGAATAGTTTCTGACCTTGCTCATCATCTCATGAGAGCATTGCCGATAATGTCTCAGTCCAACTCTTTGGACTCAAAACTATACAATGAAACTCGTAACAAAGAGCTCTGTCTTGGGCTCAGTATGACTATTTCAATCAGACTAATTTTCCAAACAGAACAAATGTGTACTGAAGGAATTATGAGCTGTTCAAAATATTTATCAGGTATAGCAGATCCATCAGTTTATGGGATCCTCGTTAACAACCCGATGCACAGTAAAATTGCAGGACAGTATCACCACCTCTCTAAAGTGGCCATGTAAACAGAAAATTTGTTTGCCATGAGTTTCAAATGAACAAATACCACTCTAGGTTATAATTTTGGACTTTACTGCTGTGAATTTACCAAGCTGGATAAACATTGAAATCAGTCCTTGATCCTGAACTCTTTCACTGCTCCCTCCAACAGTCTCTAACTTGGGGGCCATTGTAATCACAACTGAGGGCTTTGCTCCCATCTTCCTGCCACCACGCTTCTCTGAGACCTGTCAAGCATTTTAAGTAGCATGCACTTTCCCACACTTCTCAATGAATGCTGACATACCTAACGTAAAAGGATTACTTTCTGCTGAGAGGAATTGTAATCTTCTTTTCCTTCTCTGCAAATCCTCTAGTAAGTGAAAAAGAAAGGCCAAGATCTGTTCTGCTGTGCAGGGCAAATCACCATCTCAGAAGGTATAGAATAAAACAACAAATCTAAGATTTACTTGTGGTCACGCTTGTCCAGGAGCTGTGTCCCTGACTATTAACTCATTGGCATCTTCCATCACTATTGCTGGTGCTTTGATATTTTCTGGGTTAGTTTCTAACAGCTGTATGAATACACACACAATTGCTACCATGAATGGTGTTCAGGACAAAACGCTTCTCTCAAAGATGTCTACAAAAAGGTAGACACACAGAATTGCCTTAACTTGAACCCAGTTTTTAATATTATGTGTTCTGTAACAAAACCCAGAAACATACTTCAACTTATATACAAAATCTACTGTTTTTTCAAACTGCCTAAGGTCAATTTGCAGAATATTTTCAAAAGCTGGCATGGAGGATTGTGGTGGTGGTGGTGAAGGTTTGTGCTCCAACAGTGGATTGTGGGTGGTATCTGACAGAACAACAAAAGCACAAATGTTCCTGCTACCTTGATTTCCACCCACTCATCTCAAAACCTTTCCTCACACATGGTGGTTGTTGCAACAAACTGGCTTCTGGGTGTGAGGCTGAGGGCTTGGGTGATCTTACACTACCAACTGAAAATCAAGCCACAGGTTATTCTTTTGCAGTAGTCACCTGAATGCTGTCTAAGAGAGCCTTTCCCATGCTCTCCCATCATTCCCTTAAAAGACCTGCAAAAGGGGGGGCAGTCTGCCAATTAAGCTTGTATTGCTGAAAATTTAATTTTGTTGTTTCATATTGCAAAACAGTATCTTGCTTCCAGTCACTCACAAAGTAGATGAATCAGGATTAGTGTCCACTTCCCCTTTCCATTCACTTATTAGATAGCCAGCTATACTCATAAGGTGGATGAACACCAGCTTCAGGTTTCCTCACATGAGTTTTCCTTTCCAGTACTATACTGCTGCAGTTAAAATTCCAGACTCCAAATTAATGAGAAGATCTTTGACATACTTTTCTTCATCTAATCCTGCAAATCTCAGGTCAAGGTGAACACACATGTCCTTTGCTAATTCATCCTAAAATTCTTTGTTGATATTTGAAGGTGTCTGTCATGTTTTTATTAATTCTTAGTTGTATTTCAGCCCACTCTGATGGATGGCTGCTTCCAAACTGCCAGTGAGGGGGCTGTGTTAGTTGTAGCTAATTCCTCCTTGGGTAAATTCTGCAGTGTCAGCAGGGCTGGAACATTTCACTTGGAAATGGGAAATGCCCTCCTCTCCCAATACCTTACCAGCCATTCATGTGGGACAAATGAGTCTTATTGTTTCAGAGAAATGAGCTTTGGATTTTTCCTTCAGAGGAAGTGGGGGTTTTTGTATCCTGTGAGCTAGGATTATCTGACCTTTCTCCTCTTGCTTTCCGTGGCTTAAAAAAGGGCTAGGAATATATGACAAAGCCCCATTTAATCCACATTCTCTAGTCATTCACTTCCCAATTCTTTCTCCTTTGTCATCCTTTTAATTTCTTTCTGATGCTTATTTGTCAGTTCCATAAATCCTGCTGAAGATCACCATCATTAAGAAACTCCTGACTCACCAAAGTTTTCCTAGCATAAAATTCTTCAAAAAATTATCCAGCTGCCAGTCCACTGTGACATCTGAGGCTGGGAGAGCAATCTGCTCTGACTTCTCATACCCAACAAAGTCTTTGCATCAAAGCTCTTCTTTTGTATGAAAGGTCATTCTTCAGGATTTCTCAGGGTGTTCCAGGCTACTATTTTCATTGCCTTTGCGAAGTTCAGTTTCAATATATTAGCCAGTATTTGAGTTTTGCAAGTATTGCCATCGCCTTACCTAAGAATTTCTTCAACTCAATTATATCCTTACTGAACGGGTTTTTCCTCCTGGTCTTCTGGATCTCCTTTAGAAATCACCTGCATGATTCAAGCCATGAGTTGAAAGCACAGAAAAATACAGTTTGTCTCATTTAGAAGCAGAAAATGAAAATAATGGACTAGTTATTACTTTGGTTCATTTCAGTTTACTTACAGTGCACTTAAAGACCCTCTTCTGCATGAAAACAGGAAAAAGAAAATCCAGACTATATTATTCTGCATGGTACCACTTCATACATCCCATCTAGTTTATCCAAAGAGAGTTCACTTTCCTTTAGCTTGCATTCAGGCCATGCATCCTCACTGCTTTCTGCCTCTGAAACCACTGCTGAGTCCTGTGTTTGTATTCAAATTCCTGGGAAAGCCTTCCCTTTTTATCTCTAAAATAATTTTTGCATTGGTGTTTCATATGGCAAACACTTTGGCAGGTGGTCTCTATTGTGTTAGCTCGTTTAATCCATAAAAGGCTTAATCACTTCTTTTGCATAGCATGCCCAGAGTCTGGCTAGTGCACCCAGCAGCTTCAACCTGTATTAGACACACTTATTAGCAGCTAACAGTATGTTTCAGCATCACATATGGTATCACTTGCCATATGGGTTTGACTATGAATATCCCATCTCTACTCTAGTACTGAAAATATAGTGACAGGAGAAAGGAGCAATTTTTTTGCTGTCTATGTAGTTTCAGTTTCAGGTGAAGGAAGCCGTGTCTCCATTCTATAATTTACCCCTTTCTTTTGCCTGACTGCCTTTTGGGAGTTCACATAGGAAAAATATGTAAAGTTTGCAAGCCGTAATGTACTATTATTAATGGCACTGCACATTAAATAACATAATGAACAGATATATAGATATATCATTCACGTCTGGAGCCACAAGGGTAGAGGATGCAAAGATAAAGGATAATGCACTATGAGGTAAAAGTGTCAGGATTTGCCTTTCTGTGACTCAGAGTGTTGTGCCACCCGGGTTCTCCCAGCCAAATTACGTGTCTTACTTCTTTCCACAGGCACTAAACTGAAAGTGGAATTAACTTATTACCAGGAGTTGCTAATAGTACTAAATCTTGGCAACAGAAGGAGAAGGAGCCTAACAGAAGCTGGAAAATTAAGCCAAAGCAGCATGGATCTGAAGGTGAGGAGAAATGGGAGACAAGAGCACAGTAGCAGAGAGTAAGCTCCTTCTGCTTTTACCTCTTTTCCTCTCTGGTAGCCAAAACAAAGCATCTCTTGGGATAGCTGAATAGGATTCAAGCCTAGTCCTGGCCATGCCACCACCTTTCTGCCTTACTGTGACAGCCAGCCAGAAGTTCAGGGTAGAGGCTGCTCCGCCCTATCCCAGAGGGGATGATGTGAGATGAGAAGTTCCCAGGATCCCCAGCTCCTCTGCCAGCGGGAGAAAAGGGTGACCCTACTTACAGCCATGGCACTCTACTGTCTCCGGTCTCAGATGATTTAGGTAATGCATTTGCTCTTGCACATTTGCCCGTGCTTTATTTTCTGTCGGCTGGGCTATGCCTTGACAAATGCCTGTGTGTGAGAGAGATAGTCTCTTAGAGAAATTGTTTTTTTTCTGGCTCACATTCAATTCTAGCATCTGGGACTAAGGTGGCTATCCTTAGAATTAAGAACCTCTATACCTCACCCAACTTTTCAAAAAGCTCCTAAATTAATTTACACAGAGCACAATACTTATGCTGAGGCACCTTTTCATTGTAGCCCAGTCTTGTGGGAACAGCCTTGTTCCTCCAGTTCCTCTGGACATAGTCTAAAATCTCAAGGTGCACTCACAGCCTGCTGGCACTGGCCTAGAAGAAAGCAGTAACACTAACACTTCCCCCTTTTTCTCTCATAGATTGGACAAAACTGTCAAATGATACTCTGCCATCACCACAGACCTGCTGAGGCTATCATAAAACCTTCAGCCAGATGTCTGCAATTCAAGCTCATCATCATGCCCCAAAGAGTCAGATGGTGGAAGACCACCAGTATGCAAAGTAGGTGCATCTCAGGTATTATTTGGTGAAACCAAATATTATTACTTGAAAGCTACTGAGTGTAAGTGTCCAAAGACTTCTCTCAACACTCTGCCACAGCATATGAGCAAAGTCCTTTCCTGCTGGCATAGTCCAGAGGGAAGCAGATAATGGTTTCCCTCAGTGCCCCCAGTGGCCCCACAGCAACTCACTGAAAGCCTGCAGTTATTTCAGGAACTCTGTCCCTCTTTTGTCACCTGCAAGTGACCTGGAGCCATAACTCCCCCCAGCCAGCATCTGTAACTGCAAGTTTAGTGAGTGACTCGACACTTCCAAACTGAATAGCCAAGGACCTGTAGCAATCTGTCCAGGCATCTTTTACTTCTGTCCCTGTCCACCTGAGTCTATTAGAACTGTGTGTGTCAAAACAACCTCCTCACACAGCTCCAAAAGTCCCACATACTTATGCAAAATGTCTAAGGTCATTGCCAGGCATCCCATGTCTGGCTGAGAGTGCACAGTGTGACTGCGGTGTGATGGGCTTTCCCATCAACAAGGAGTGTTGCCGACTTCTCCAGCTCAGCCAGGAACCGTACACCCTCCCTCAGGATGAGCTATCTGGAGCCATGGCCCTGAAAAAGTATTTGCCACCATCTCTTGTGCCTTATCACTGGAGAGAAAGAGACTTTTGCCAGCACTCAGTGTCTGGTGTCTGCTGGTGCACAAATTGCAAACACAGAGCTGATATTGCCTGGGACATTGCCCCAGTGGAGTTAGCTTGTTTGCATGAACTTTTTTTTCCTGGGCTTTATCAGAACTTCATCTTCTAATGGAGCAGATAACAGTTCTCCCAACGGATGGGAAAAATTATCAAGAAATAGTGTATCTCATTAGAAATGCAGTGTTTGGGAAATAGGTGTTCTGTTCCCTGTTTTATAGTCAACTGTGTCATACTCCTTCTTGTAATAATATGCTGAATGAACTCCACCATAAAAGGATTTTCAACATTGTCTTCCTAGAATAGTTTCAAAACCTCATAGCTTTCATGAGGAGGACTGCCTGCCTCCCAGAAGTATGTTAGAGAATTTCATCCTTTGCATTTAAAAGTTGCACAGGTCAAGAGATTTTATAATCTACTAGAAAAGACTTGGAAAATATTGTCTACTACGCAAATGAATTTAAATGCAGCTTAAATCCAGTCCACGGGACTGTTAATGCTTCTAGCGATCCCTTCAAATCACTTTAAAGTGAAATCAAAAAGCTCTTTTAAAAATACATCAAAGTTCTTTGTGATTCTAACAATATTTAGGAGTAAGTTTTAAAAGGTACTAACAGCACTGAGTGCAATCAGCTCAAACCTCTGCAAAAGCTCACATGGTACCTAATCAGTACCTGGTACTGGATTCTAGGGGAATATGTAGATGCAATACTCACTAAGTGGGAAACTTAGGAAGAGTCACAGTTTCAAGAGATGTCCTGATTGCATCTGTGCTCCCAAACCACCATGATTTCCTTTTCGGGGCAAGGAGAGGGTATGTGGCACAAAGGGAATTATTTGATGAGTCCATCATGATGTATCTGACTTTCTTTTAGTCTTGAGCCCGAGATACCTAACCTGAGGCACAGCTGCTGTTCATGCTGCTGTCTTTACTGGCAGGCAGAATCCTATTGAAAAATGTGTGGCTGCATTCTTTGACCAAAACAATGGAGCACAGTAGAATTCTCCACCTGGTCTTACAAAGCACAAAACTGAACTCACTGTAATTAGTTCTGTTTTTAAAATATTTTCCTAGTCAGTTGTGTTGCATTGCGGCTCAAGGAAATCAAGAATGTAAAAATAGAGCCTCGTGTAGGAACAGCCCCTCTTTTTTCCTTTTATTTTTTACTATTGATAACTACAATTATCCTCTCCATTGTATCAGTGCAAAGAGTCTCCAGATCAGACCCCACCTTTAATAAAGGTAATCTATTACTCCAAAGACTTATGGGCATATCTATTAGAGAGAGTTAGGTTTATGCTACCATACAATTAGGAAAGTACTCTATATTTAAGGTCTTTCTGTCATTTGTTGAGATAGATCTCTTTTTTTTTCTATTGCTGTTGTTGGAGGAGTGAACTCATTACAAATAAAGCTTGCTCGATGCTTCCAAGGAGGGTAAGGTAGTAATTAAGTGAATTGCACACACCTCTACCTGCCCTTACCAAAAGCAGGGTTCAAAAGAATTGGTCAGGGAAAGGCCACGTTTCCCACAAACACACAGAAGCTTCTGCATACTCCTGAGGGACAAAATCTCGGTCCTAGGACTCTCTTTGCATGTTCTAGCATCCTCCTGTCCTTGTGTCTCCTGCTAAGTGTCTATCACCCAGTTTTCCAAAAGAACACATCCCCTTCTCAAGAAGAGATGCACTAAGGGCTGCAATCTGCAACATTTGCAGGTTCACGACAGGTCATGACCTCTGTTATGCTCCTAAAGTTGGCCCCCATAGGAACAAAGGCTGGTTGGTCAGAACAGGAGAAGCCTTTTCATCCTGCCTATCTTTTTGCAATATTAATAATGCTCAGGTGTCCCCAGTAACCGCTCTCGTGTATGCACACACTTTACACTGACTGTATTTCTGAGCAATTCATAAGGCAGCAGGTACTGGTGGAATCTGGTATAGAAAGGAACGGACTGGAAGTTCAGGCAGTTTGAGAGAGGTTAAAACACAAGCAAAAATCCAAAGAGAACTTGGTGGATGGTATGTTCTGTCATTACATATTTCAGGTTAGCTACAGAGCTTCCCCTGACGGTGACAGAACCTCCTACGTGTTTAAACAGAGCTTCACAAAATAAGGCCTCGAGGCAACTGGCAACACTGTTAAAAACCATGTATCCAGGTTAAATGACTGAACGTGGAGAGACAGATCAACGTGCTTGGATTTCTTTTGGGAAGCTCCTGTTACAAAGTGGCAAATCCTCTAAATCCCTCAGGACAGTAGACGAGCGCTTTGTTCACATACCACAGCAAGCAGCAGCGAGAGCCCGAAATTTTTCCATGGGGAAGCATGCCACAGAAAGGGTGGTAATGGCTGGCTTGGCTGATCTCCAGGACAGGCTCTGTACCTACCCTGCTCCAAGAAAGCAAGGACCCAGGCTGAGGAACAAACACTTATACTGCCTTTGTGGAACTCAAACTCTTGGCTGACATTAACTATTTATTCTCAAATACTACCTCCCTTGAAAACAGGCAGGAACACAAAGAAAGACTGTTTCCCTGTAGCCACATAGAGAATGCAAGCATAGGGACAGGTTTGCATGAGCAGTAGCTCTCTGCTTTACCCTTTCTTAAGCAATTTTGGTCTGATTCCAGATTGGTTTGCTTTCTTTGCACAGCTGGCAGGACACTAACTCTCTCCCTTGGTAGAATGTGAAGGAAGTGGTGGCTGGCTGTTTTTACCTTCCTCTCTTCACTGATCACCTCCTTTCCTGCAGTAACTCATCAGCCCAGTGGCCCTTTCCCTTCTTCTGTCATAGGTTCTAGGCAGTGATTTTCCTTCCATCATCTGAAATGTAACAGCTGGACTGGGAAGGTAGGACTTGGTGCAAAGTGTTTTCACATCCCAGGAAAGACAAGGTGGTGACAGCCCCAGCAGAAGTCCTATATCTCCTCAAAATGGCTTGGCATCTGCAAAACTATGATTTGAGGAAACTCAGATTTGTCCCCTGGGGTTGTCGGTGCTCATAGGAAAGCCTGTCAGAAAGGAAGATTTCTTCAAGGTAACTGGGTGATGGAGCAACATCACTACTGCATACATTTTCCCTCTTGGCCTTTGGAGAACTAAGGTACATTTTTTACTGCAAAACTTTTTCAGTAGTGAGGGCACAGGGTGGTCTCCAATGGCAAAGAATGTCATGGCTGCCTAAGATGTTCAGCACAGTCCAAAGCAGCATGAGTTCCAGCTCTGCCAGGGCAGAACTGGGTTATGTGTGTGCACCTGACAAATGGAGGGAAACAAAAGATTATTTGTAGCAGGATGTAGAACAGACGAGGAGGAATTAAGATCTGAATCTACCTAAACGTAAGTGTGTTGCCAAAAGTAAAGTTTCACTAGGATTTTGCAGAGATCCTTCAAGAGTCTGTCTGACTCACTGTCTCTTGAGCTCCTATATTCTAGCCACCATCTTCCTCCTTCTGCACATTTCTCGCTGAGTGTCACTAGTTTGTTGAAGGGTACAACTTCTTTCCAGGAATCATGTTTTATATGCTTTTGATACCCAGAAGAAGGGATAGTACATTGCAGTCACAGCCACCAGTTGTTTTGTTTCCCGAGAGTTAAACATTTTGTAAGCTGCTTCCCTGACTGGAGGCTAGGTAGGAAGAATACCTTCAGGGTGCTTATTAGCATGCTGTATCTCCAGCACTATTACCACACAAATGGCAGGGAAAAAAACAGACCAGCTGCCCTGAAACCAGTTCTGTACCTGCACCTTAATATCTGTACTTTGTACTGAAACATGGGTTATAGAGAAATATGAATAAAATGTATTTGCTTGTTCAGTCTAGCAGGCAACTACCTTGAGCCAAGCCAATAAACCACATTTTTTAAAAAGCCTTTTGCTTCCTGAAGAATGCTGCTTTGTTTGCCATCATTGTTTGGCAAATAGGAAACAGCTTATCTCTTCTTCCCAGAAACTAGTGTGGCTATAGAAAAGCTCCAGAAACTTGTCAGTCTTTACTAAGAAAAAAATATTGGTCGAACAGTCCACGCCAGGAAATCATCTCAACATTCGGAAAGAGAGAAGATGTAAAAATCAGTTCACTGGGCTGTGCCATTCTTTTTTGATTATTAGTTCAGTTCCAATTCAAGGATCTTATCAGGTATATTTTCAAAGGCAAACTACAGTAACCTTTAACATTAGAGCCTTCCAATATTAGATATTTCATGGTTAGCTGCAAAATTAGCATTTAGCCCTCCAGTGCAAAATGTACCATATTTTCGTTTGATTAATTTGTAATTAAAATTTAAGCAACGATGCCTGGTTTCTAGCAGATGGAGGCAAAGGCATAGCCTTGACCCTAGTTACAGTTTTGTTTAACCCCCTCCAGAGAAACATAGTTACTGTGCATTAATATACAGCCTTTCACCACCAGACCTGTTAGTGTACATTATGGACTAATAATAATAATTATATTGTCAAACAATTCAAACTGTGTAACAATACAAGCTCCTCTGAAATGTGAAGCGCTATAGGTAATGAAACCTACTTTTCTTTATACAGTCAACTCAAACCTCTTTTTGAGCAATCTGGTGTTAAATAAATAATGGGCCTCATTGCCCACTCCTCCAGGAGGAACCATAGGAGGGAGCAGAGTGGGAGAAAATCTCCAGGACATTCTTTCTCGTGCATAAGCTTTTGCCTGAGGGTGGAGTTGCTCATGCCCCCTCCTCCCTTGCATTTGAATAGGGGTGTAAAAATACACTTCACCTGGAAGAGATTTTGGTGAGCATCTCAGGCTGGCCTGAGTCTGGGCTCTTTTTGGCATACCAAATTTGTGGTTCACTGGGTGTGCAGAAAGGACAGTCTTGAATACTGCATCACAACCACAGCAGTGTCTGTTCCTCTTTACAGGGGCTATGGATGTTGATGGCTGTGCAGTGCATTCTCTAGGGCCATGGCAAAAGCTCCGTGGTAGGACAGGGACCTGTTTTGACTTCATTGTTAGTAACTGCCCATTTCTAGAGCATAGTTTTCCAGTTCTGTGTGCCACGGGTTGACTCAGTGTATCTAGGTGACTTTTCCTCACTAGCACCTTTTGTTAATTTAGTCCTTCAATGTAGAGAGCAGGTAAAGCTCAAAGTCTCCTGCAGTTTCAGTATGGCAGAAGCTGAAGGAATCTGGTAGATGTTTTCCTAAATCTGACCACGTGCTTGTGCGGAGTTAGCACTACGAGAGGAAGTCACAGGGTACAGTGCAGCATTGGCATGCAGGTGAGCGCTTTGAGAGGCTTTGTTGGTGGCTCTTCATTTCCCACCTTTGGCCCAGAAGTTGTTTCCCCACAGATGAGACGCTGCAGTAGCTACAGTCCCTGACAGCTCCTGTGAGCCACCGCAGCCGGTGGGATGGCTCTGCCCTGGACCCGGGCAGAATCACACAAAGGCTCTGTGGCAGTGGCTGAGGGATGACAACCTCCAGCAACAAGGCAGCAACAAGCAGGCAGGGACAGTTTCGCAGCTGCTGCTGCCTCGGACACCACCGTGGGATTGAGGACACTGTGGAAAGTTGACACCGGCAGATAGAGCTGAGGGTTATCTGGAAGGTATCATGGGGCTGGAGGTAATCCTCCTCGCATCTTCTCGACTGACCTACGCCAGATGCAAACCTGCTCTTCCAGGTCAAGGCCACGTGGCTCAAACCTCAACTACTTTTCCCTCTAAATCCTCCCTCTCAGGTACACCCAAATAAAGGTGCCCTCACCCATTTCCTGGCTCCTGCCGCTGGTTTTTGCTTCACCACTTATATCCTCAGACTCACCTGGATTAAACGTCCCGGGAGGAGGGACAAGACCAGGCAGATTCACGGCGGGTCTCCCGCCCTCAGCTGAGACCGCCCGGCCCGGGCCCGGCTGGGGCCGGGGCCGCGGCAATGGCGCCACCTGATGGAGGCGGTGCGCGCAGCAGGGCCGGCTCGGGGCCCGCAGAGCGGCGCGGGAGCAGCCACGTCCCCGCCGCCACAGTGCCCGGCGAGAGGGACCCGGCCTGCGAGGGACCGGGGCACAGCCCGGCCCGGGGACACAGCCCGGCTCGGGGGCACAGCCCGGCCCAAAGGCGCAGCCGGTCCCGGGAGCAGCCATGTCTCCGCCGCCACAGCGCCCGTCGTGCGGGACCCGGCTTGAGACGGGCCCGGGGGCACAGCCCGGCCCGGGGGCACAGCCCGGCCCAAAGGCACAGCCCAGCCCGGGGGCACAGAGCAAATGCCAGCCAAGGCAGATCCTAGGGGTGAGAACCCAGCCTGAATCTTCACTGGAATTTCCATGGGGAAACCTGGGATCCGAGGTGCCCAGGTGAAAGGCACACGGATCTGGACGCCTCTGCTGCATGCTGTTGTACGTCCCTGGGCTTTGCTAGAACAGGTCCTGTGAAGCTGAGAGGAGAGCGGGCTGCTGGAGCCTATTCATCACACTGAAAACGTGGCTGAGCCATCCCAGTGGGGCCGAGTGCTTTGGTTACCGATAGAAGAGTCCTTTGTACCTGGGCTCTGGCCCCTGAACTTCTTCTCCCTCTCCGAGTTACCTGCTGCCGTAGCAATGCTGCTCAGAAGGGATGGGAAACCTTCCGGGGATGCTCAAACTAAGCAAACTTTGACTCTGCTCTTCCCTGCACTAACCAGTTGGAACAATGATTAATACTGAGGCAAGAAAATAACCGGGATCTAAAACATTCTTAAAAGAAAAAAAAAAAAAA